>JAVJIF010007597.1:0-125786 GCA_038442645.1 Agave tequilana
TTGATTCTCATATTTGCCATGCTCTTCATGCCACTATTGATAAAAATGAGATTCAATTTTTGAAAAATAGAATAAATTTTTGAGCTCAACTTTGAGCAATTGTGCAATTAATCATTCTAAATTGGAAACCTTGTTTCAAAAGAAACAAGCTCCACATGTTCATGCACATCACCCACGGCATACATATGCACACTTTGCACATCATGATCACACTCATTCTCATGTACATGCTAGAGTGTACAAATGTACACATTGCGGTCGCAAAGGCCATTTAGCAAAGTTTGTTTTGATAAGATAAATCATATTAATTTTGCTAATAAAAATGTTTGGGTTCCAAATAATGCTAGCCCCCGTGAACCCAAAAGGAAGTGGGTACCAAAATCCCCACCTCTTGTATTTGATGTAGGTGGGGCTCTCACATGACGTGAAAGGATTAGTGCCTTGGTGGTGGATGCAAGAACTAGATGGCATATCCTATTAATTCATTGCTATCAAGGAAGTTTGGTGGAGGACCTCCTTGTTTTGGAGACTTAGAGATTAGTGCACATGGTTTGGTAACTATCTCTAAACTTCTATTTTAATTTACATGCTTTTACATAGATATATTTTTAGCATGTTTATTTTTGTGCTTTATGTGGTGAATACTTGTTTAAATGTAGCTTTCATTAAAACTTGTGTCTATACTTATACAAGTAGCGAGCAACATTTGATTCTTATATGTTTAACCTTCATTGTTCATTTCTACTCATTACATGTACATGTATAACCTAGTTTTGTTGATTCCCTCATTTACACTTGTTTTGCCTATCTTCGTGCATATTTTGCTTCATGTATATGTTAATTCTTGTCTAAAACTAATAAATATACATGTATACCCTTGAGTCACTTGACTTCATGCAAATTATATTATGGACTCGTTTGTATTTAGGATATGTATGTATATTGTTAGTTTTGATAGAACATACATATACCTTGAAGGTTGATTTTTTGTTTGATAAAAGAAATTCATGTTTATTTTGAGCCTTATTAATCATTTTCATGGAAATGATATTTACATGATTCTTGTGCACTTACACTTTATTAGTTTACTCATGACATTATTTTTATGTGAATTTTTGAGTTTTATAGATTTCGAGTGTCAACTCTTATGTATTTGGTATGTTTTCATGAGATACATATGATTTGGTTTCATGTTTGAAGGATCTTTAACTAGTTTTTCAAAAATTACTTTAAACTAGTTATTTATTCTTCATTTGGTAGTATTTTTAAATTACAACTATTTTCAAATCTTTTTTTGAAAACTTCTACCCTTGAAGGGCGGTTGGATGGGCGACCATGCCTTGTTAGTCTTATTGAAAATCCTTTTAACATGTGTATGAATAGGGTGGATAGGTATGAGTTATGCACATGTTCTTCATGAAATTCTATTTTTTATATTCATATTTGTTTTCTATATATGTATGTTTCGAAATCTCAAATAGGATCAATTTCAATTGGTATTTTCTTTTTCATATATATATATATATATTGATTGTGCTTGATTTACAATATCCATTATATGTTTAAAGCACAAATTATGTTTATGCTAAGCTTGACTTAAAATTGAAAAAATTGGTATCTTTATAAGCTTATACATTATTTTCAATTGATATTTCAATTGACATTTTATTTGGTATCAAAATTTACAATATATTTCAATTGTATTAGAGATACAAATATTTTACTTTCATTGGTATCTTAAAATTCTGTTTATTTACAAGTGATATCTCAAAATTTGTTTTGTTGACTTAAGAAAATTCAAAAATTTGTTTTAAAGTGATTTCAAAATTTTTGATATAAATTGCCTATATGCAAGGGGAGCTTAACATCTCTTCTATATATAGATTCATATTGAGTGTATCTTATATTGAGGAGCTTGACATCTCTTCTTTATGTGGTACACGTGTGCAGGGGGAGCTTAACATCTCCGCTTATACATTGCATATTATACTTTATGTGAGTTAGGGTTTTGTCATCCTTTCTTCATGTAATGTATGTGTGCAGGGGGAGCTAACTTCACGTCTCTCTTCTTCATGAATGTATATCGCATATATATATATATATATATATATATATATATATATATATATATATATATATATATATATATATATATATATATATATATATATCCTTCTTGTTTTGATTTGTTTTCGCCCCTTTGTTGATAATTTGACAAAAAGGGGGAGAGGTATTTGATTTATATATGCATGTTTATAAATGCATGTTTATATATGCATGTTTATTGAAAAAAAAGGGAGAAATATTTGATGATTTATATATGCATGTTTATTTCATTTTCTTGTTTTATAACGAAAAAGGGTAGAAGGATTGTTGTATATGCATATATATTTGTTTAGTTTTATGCACTTTATTGAATATCTTATTGTTTATTGGTATGTATAAGTTAAGGGGGAGCTTCTATGAAGCTTATCTTTAATCTATGCATATATAACTCCATGAGTTTTATATCATCAAAAAGGGGGAGATTGTTAGCTCGAAGACCCATCACTCTAGTTTTGATAATGATTAACTCATGTAGTTATAGTACTAATGATCTTGTGTTTAATTAGTCTCAGATATTTGATCAAGATCTTAGTAGGTGTTTAACTTCAAGAAAAGATTTGAAGTTAAGTTTTGGAGTTAGCACATGTTGATTCAAGAGCTCGCGTATCAAGATTGCACCAAGTACTCAAGAGGAGTCTAACTCATTGGATCAAGGTTTGGACCAAGTCAAGAAGGAGAAGAAGATTTTCAAAGAGAAGATTTCCATGAAGACTTGTGTCGGGTTTTGTAAGTGTCAAGATTTTATTTTTAAATAAAATGTAAAGGATAGATTAGGTGGTGGATTGCCCAAGTTCATATACACTCACACACAAGATTTATATGTGTTTTCATAAAAGAGTTTTTGTTTTAGAAAAGACCGGCTTGGTTTTTAAGCTTCAAAATATACATGTATTTTATCAAAACTTATTTTAGAGCTTCTTATCAAAAAACATAGATATTTCATCATATATGTGTAGTGGATCATATCCATACACATTAAGCTTCAAAAGTATTTAAAATATCTTGTTTTTTTATTTGGATAAGTTTTGAAAAAATCGATTTTGAAAAATACAGATTTTTGTTTAAGCCAAAATCTCTATATTACAAAAATAGTTCAAAATGTTTGTAATATGTTTTGATTTTTAATCAAATATATTTGTATATCAAAGTATATCAATGACTTATTTTTGTAAAGTTTATGAGCATTTATGGATCTTATTGAAGGTAAAAAGATCAAGTTTTAATCTCTTTACAATTGCTGACCAGGCCTTCTGCCGGTCTACCGCCGGTCAACCGAGCTAGAAGTCGGTCGACCGGCGGTCAACCGATGTGCACAAACGTGCAAAGCTAATGGCCGGTCGATCGCATGGTCGACCGCCAGAGAGCTTCTGCTCTCTGTAAATGGCCCCGGTCGACCGGCGGTTGACCGCTAGTCATAGCCCAGTTTTTGGTCGACCGACCGGTCGACTGCTTTTCTCAATGGTCGGAAATTCGACCGTTGGTAGTCGACCGGCAGGTCGACCGGCAACAGAGTTTTCTACAGAGTTGAACCCCAACGGCTATATTTTTTAGGCCTATAAATTGGGTTGTTTTGGGTTGTTTTCAACAGATTTTTGGAGAGTTTTCAAGCTAGTTTTTCCTATCTCTCTAAGTATTTATCTCCATTTATTTTAGAGCTAAAACTTTCAAATCAAAAGGAGAGTTTTTAAGAGTGTTTTTCAAAAGAGATTTCTTTAGTTTTCCTCCACCATTCTATCTAGTTTTTCTCACACACACTTGAGCTTTCCATTGCTATATCAATCCTATAGGAGAGTTCTTGTGAGAGTGTTTTTTAGGTGATCAAAGTGTTGAGATCACCAAAGTGTTCATCTTTGTATTTGAGGAGGCGAACTTGTGGGTTTGTATTGTTTCGAGTCCTAGTGGGAGCTCGGTGTAGAGGTGCGGCCTCGGCAAGCTAGTGTGCTTGCGTGTGTTGTTCTTGCGGGAACAAGAGAGGGACTAGTGAGTTCAAGGAATTCTAGTGTGAACTCGTTGTAGGTGTTGCGGCACCGAGTGATTTGGTGGGATCGATTCTAGTGGAAATCCTTCATAGTGTTGAAGGCGGGGACATAGAGAAAAGGTGCTCGAATCTCGAAACAAATCTCCCGTATTTGAGATTACTCTCTTTCTATCTCTCACTTGTGTTTTATATCTTGCATACTTACATTGCTTATCTGTATATATGCTTGATATATCTTGTGCCTAATTGATATATGCTTGGAATTGTTTGGTCATACTTGTATTCAACCAAGAGAGTCAAAGCGGCAACTCAACTCTTATCTAGAGGAATCTTGAGGAGATAGTCCAGAGCCCTTCACCGGGAATTCGGTTACACTCTTGTGTTATACTTGGTGTGTTTAGAATAATAGTTTTTAGTTTGCATAAATAATTTAATTTTGCATTAATTGATCATAAGATTAGCTAGTCACCTATTCACCCCCTCTAGGTTATTTCAGTAGGGCCGGAACTTTTCTAACGCAAAGACAATGACCAAGAATTCCTTCTTGGTCGTTGTGTAGTTTTTGTGTGGGCGTCATTCAAGGTCCTACTAGAGTAGTAAATCATGTGTTGCCGGTTTTGGTGCGCTGTTCTTGTTGGTGCGCTGTCCAAGAACAGCGCCGATAGTAAAATCACAAGCATCACACATGATTTCAAATGGTTGCGCCCAGTCTGGAGCAGAAATAATGGGCGCATATACAAGGTCCTGCTTCAGCTTCTTCCATGATTTGAAGCATATTTTGTTAAAATCAAAGGGTACGTCCTTTGCGAGCAGGTTTGTCAAGGGCTTAGCGATCTTGCTAAAGTCCTTATCGAACCGTCGGTAGAACCCATCATGTCCTAGAAAGGATCTGATATCCTTGATGCTTTTGGGTGGGGGAAGCTTAGCAATCACTTATATCTTTGCCTTGTCCACTTTAATGCCTCTCCTAGAGATCTCATGGCCTATGACAATCCGCTGTCTTACCATGAAATGACACTTCTCCCAGTTCAGAATTAGCTTCTTTTCCTTGCATCTTTGCAGAACCAACTCAAGATGATGAAGACATTATTCAAATGAATCTCCGTAGATGGAGAAGTCATTCATGAAAATCTCAAGAAAACGTTCCACCATGTCGGAGAACAAACTGAGTATGCATCATTGGCAAGTCGAGGGAGCGTTGCACAATGATTAGTCACATATATTGCATATGCATTGTCACCTTACCATACTTTTTAACTAATAAATCCTATTAACAAGTCTTCTTCTTCTTTGTTTAATGTAGGCCCAATTGCTAAAAGAAAGGAATGAGAAATAAGCTCAAAAGCCCACCAAATTCTGATTAAATTCAGAATAAATTCGAAATCAAGAAATCAGGACAAATCTTGGCATATCAGAGAGGTTGAAAATCGGTTGAAAAGAATCCTCCCTGAATCAAGCGGTTGAAGCCAACAATCAAAGGCTGTTTCGTCAAATCCTGAAGCTGCAACGAAAAAAAACCAGAATATATACAGGAGAATCACCAAACCAGGAGCTCCCACCTTTTGGGTGTGGCCATATGGCCACACCAGGGCCGCAAAACGCGGCTAGGGCCGCGTTCCATGACGTTTGGTGTCAGTTGGGGGAGCGTTTCTCCCCTAATCTTCCCGGGATCCCCCCTTGGGTTTTCCCTATAAATACCAGTTTCAACAGGGCAAAAGGAGCGAAGACTAGGATTAGAATTTTGTTTATACTTTAAGGATTTAGGCTCTCTGTTAGATAGTAAAAGTTGTATTTTGTTTTGCAATTTGTAGTCCAGAACAAATACTTGTGAGAGAGAGGAATTGAGTGCTTGTACTTGAAGATTGAAGTGACATCAATACAAGAATTGAGCCACATTTTCTTTCACTCATATTACGGTATCTCTTGCGTTATTTATTTGCCTTCTTCTTTGTTTTCCATGAGTAGCTAAATCGGTTTTTCTGGGCTCACTATTGTAACTCTCTCCAACCTTTCTTCTCATCTGATTTTAATAAAAAAGACCAATGAATCATTTGCATGCCTAACATAAAGCCTTTCTTCTTGAAAGTGTTCTTGAGGGCACATGAGGATGGGTTTAGATTTTTGAGCTCCTACTTCTTTTAAGAACGTATCTTGAACTGTTTTTATTCCATACTTGCTTCTTCGCGCTTGATGATTTAACATTCAATTCAAAACGTTTTCTTAAAGAAAAGAGTTCACTTTTTCAACCTCTTATGTGCTTTACTTCAAACTTTCTAAAGTCAATCTTAAGTTTTGCCTATGATCAAGTTGAGGCACTTAGGATTTCAATAGAAGAATAAATGTTTGAGTAGTAAGATAGTGAGCCCAGATTTTCTTCCTTATTATAATCAACAAAACAATTTTTGAGCTTTTTAAATTACCTTCTCCAAAGCCTTCTCTAAAGTTGCAATTTCTCTTTTAATCATCTCCTTCTTTCCATTCTCTTTTCAATTAAAAAACGAACACAATTCTTTGTTATTAAATGAATCACCGAAAAGCTTTCAATCGCATTCCTCCTCGTGGACACGACCCGTTAGTCATAAGCTATACGGTAAATTCTTAACTCTTTGATTGTTCTTTCACTTTAGCAATCAAATTTTTGGGCGCGTTGCCGGGGAGGGAACGGTGTATTTGTTTTTTAACAAGTTTGGTGGTGTTGTTTCAGGGACTTGAAGATTAAGATCTAGCATTCAAGCGTTGCAAGAGAAGACTTGCAAATTCTGTGCCCTTACTCTCGAAAGTAGGAAACAGAATTTTAAAAAATTGCGTTGCAAAAGTTGAAGATTTTGTTGGACTACTAAAACTCTTTTTTGCAGGACATATTGCTCGCAAAAAATTAAGTTTTTGTACGTTATAATCTTGCTATATCTGTTATCCACCATCCCTGTTTTAATCTAACAATAATTTGAGTGATTGTTAATTGCTTAAAAAATGTTTAGACTTACTTTCTAGGCATTTGTCTAATTACGTTTACTTTACAATTACTGTTGAAGAGAGCTGGAGACAAGGTACGTATGCATAGCATATAGTTAGGAAACATTCTTGGGTGATATTTGCTTTTGAATGCTACTTTTCTATATCTTGCACACTTTGCACATTAACTCTAAGGGGCAAAACCCATTCAAGATAAGGTGGGAAAGTCATTACCCTTCTTAGCCCACAAACCATCTCCAAGCACGCACAACCTAAGCCTAAGTAAAATCTGATAGACGTTGGCCTTAGGACATCTTGAACTCACTAGGAGATTATCCTAAGGGGGAAGGTGTTGGAAATTGACTCCTGTCAAATCAGTGTCTAGGAAGGGGATTGAGGGCCGAAAGCCCGAAGGTTGGTGGTTACTTAATTAAGGAACGTCTTTGACGGATAACCTCCCACCAATCTTGCCCTGACTTGGCTGATTAGCTTATGGTCAAAGTCTACATTATACCTCCTGTGGACAATCAACCAGTTAGGAGTTATCTAGGCCGAGGTTACCTTAGATTAGGCTTGGTTGATTACTATTGTTGACTATTGGTAAACTTGTTTGTGATTGTGATTGTGTTTGTATATGCAAGTGTGGTCAAGAGACCCTAATTCATCTAGGTTGACTAGAAACACATTACCACCCAAGTTTGAACCAAGATCAGATCCGGTAATGGCTCAATCAACATCATTGCAGGATAGGTTCTACCCCATTAGAACCTCACTTCCATCTTGCATTCTACTTCCATCAGTTGGTGAATACAATTTTGAGCTTAAGCCTCAATGCATCAACACACTCTCCAAGTTTCATGGCTTAGAGTCCGAAGATGCTTACTTCTTCATAAGAGATTTGAGAAAGTCTGTCTAATGATGAAAATCCTACACCTTGTAGACGATGCTATTAGGTTGAGATTTATCCCTTTGGCACTTAGGACCTAGCAAAGAAGTGGCTTTATAGCTTAGCGGCCGGTTCTATCACATCTTGGGATGGTTGCATCAAGGTCTTCTTGAAGAAATTCTATCCAATTCATAAGACCGCTCTCATTAGGAAAACAATTATGTAATTCAAGCAAGAACCGAGTGAACCGTTCTGGAGGTACTTTGAACGCTTTAAAGACCTCCTTGTCCAATGTCGACATCATGGAATAGAGAAATGGCGACAATGCCAAATACTTTATGACGGTTTAGACTATTCTACCAAAACCCTCTTAGAAAGTATGTGCCAAGGGGGATTCTTGCAGAAGGATGAAAATGAAGGATGGGATTTGTATGAAAATCTAGCTGAAAAGACCATCTAATGGGAACCTACTAGTGAGACCTCTAGGAATCCAAACTCCATCTCTTCAAAAGGAGGTCTCCATTCTATCGAATCATCCATAGCTAATTAGGCTAAGTTAGCTAACCTAGCTAGAAGACTGGAAGCTCTAGAAATGAAGGAACCAAGTCCAGTCAATCAAGTCAGCCCAAACCAATTTCCAACTCTGGGCTGTACTTACTGCCAAGCCATGAATCATGTGTTCGAGGAGTGCCCTGTGTTTCAGGCTCAGCAACAATACCATGAACCGATGAATGCGGCCTTTTCAAGGCCAAACAATAATCCTTACGCACCAACGTACAATCCTGGCTGGAGAAATCACCCTAATTTCTCATGGAGCCAAAATAACAATGACCATTCACGATCAAATCATGCTAGCCACTTCCATCATGCCAATAATTCTTCCAATCATCAACCCAACTTTTTCAATTTCCATAATAATTCTCCCAACTATCCACCTAACTTTTCAAACTATCAGCAGAACTTTCCCACCAAGCTCCACAATCCTCCTTCCAGAATCCTCAACTAGAAAGGAGAATGACTGACTTTGAAAGAAACATGAAAAGATACATGAAAAATCAAGATTCTCTCATGCAAACTATATAGAGGTTAGAGGTTCAAATGAGCAAACTAGCCACTCCACAGAATGAGAGACAGAAGGGTACTCTGCCTAGTCAGCCAATAACCAATCCAAGGAATTCTCAACAAGCTCAATTGGCTGAGGATAATTCATTAAATCAATGTAATGCAGTTTCATACATTGAGGTCAGGAAAGCGAGTTGATAATCAAGTGTCAACGCCAACCAATCCCATTCAGCGCAACCACAATCAAGCATCCACTTCATCTAATCCAAATCCTTCCAATTCTGACGAATCTGAAAAAGATAAGTCAACCAGTCAGGTGCACCAGCCTATAGTACCATTTCCTAATAGGCTGAAAAACAACAAGCAAAATTCACACATGGACAAGATAATTGAGATATTTAATAAAGTGAAGATAAATGTGCCACTTCTTGATGCCATCCAATAAGTCCCTTCCTATGCTAAGTTTCTTAAGGACATGTGCACCAAGAAGAGAAAGACTAATGTACCAAAAAAGGTCTTCTTAGCCATTAACATTAGTAAGCTACCATCGGGTCCGATCCCTATCAAGTACAAGGATCCAGGTAGTCCCACCATTGCCTGCACAATAGGACAAGCCGAGATTAGTCGTGCACTTCTTGACTTGGGGGCAAGTATCAACTTGCTTTCATTCTCAGTTTATCAACAACTCGGGTTGGGCGATCTTAGTCCAACTCGAGTCACCATCCAACTGGCTGACTGTTCTGTAAAAGTTCCAAAAGGAGAGATTAATGATGTCCTCATTTGGGTAGGGGAGTTTGATTAGTCTCTAATTTTGCATAATTTTCATCACATTCTCATATTATTTCATGTAAAATTCTACTAATAAAACCTTGCTTGCTTGATCCTAAGTCCATGGTGGGCAAATGAAGAAGAAGATCTTAATCACCATTTATTTGGTGATAAAAGGCCTAAAAGATAGTCATTGACTTAAGAGGCTGGTTTCGTCAAAACCAGAGATACAAAATCAGAAACCGGGAATCCAGCCGACAGGGGGACAACCAGGCGGCGCTGCGCGCGCCGCCAAAGTACTGCCACAGAAACGCGGCATATGCCGCGTTTCCGCGGCCATGTAGGCGCGCGGCGCGCCACGTTTTGGGCCAGGGTTTGTCCCCTGGCCCCCCTCATCCCTGATGCCTATAAAAGCCCTCCTGGGTTCTTCAGTTGGAGAGGATCCAGAGAGCAAAGTTGTGTAGTTGATTTTCTTTGTAGTAGTTATTGTTGTTGTTCTTCTAGTTTTAGTTTTAGGTCTTAGCCTTAAAGTGAAAGAGAGAGAGTGTGTAAAGAGTTGTATTTGAAGGGTGATGAGATAATACAAGTACTACTTCTCTTCCTTCTTTTCCATTTACTTGTCTTTGCATTTGCTTTTACTTCATTGTTGTAGTGTAAACTTGTTGTTCTTTGCTTCTTCCCTTTATTTTTTTCTTGTTGTTCTTTGCTTCTTCCCTTTATTTGTTTCTTGTTGTAGTGTAACTCTTTTCTTTTCCACTTCTTTTCCTTTGTTGTTTCTTTTCTTTTTATGGCTAACTAACTTTCTCATTAGCATGGCTAACTAACTACTAACCCATTATTTCTAACACTTGTTTAATAACCCGCATGAGTCAATAGTGCCAAACAAGCCTTGTGCATTGAGAGCTGTGACATCTTAAGACGAGGGTTTCTAACTCTAATTTACCTACAAGTATCTACTTTCTTATATTTCATGCTTAATGAGTTTTGATGATCTATGAGTTATGTACTTTACTTTTTATTGTAAGTTAGAGACATTTCCTTTAACTTTGCCGATACTAATAGTGCACTCGAGTCTTCCCTTATTCTCGCCTTCTATCGGATCTTGATAAGGGAATGTCCGAGTTTTTGCCGTGTAAGGCTAAGTTTTAGGAAGAACTTTCACTCGATTTCCACGTGATTAGTTCTAATGCACAAGGGTTGTGTTCCTATGATCCATCGTGAGGCTATCTTCAAAAGTTAGAAATTAGTGGGAGCACTTAGTAAAAAAGTTAGCCATGCATTTTTACAACTAAAGAACCCACTTTTTACAAACCACCAAAACATTTTCCATCGATTCTTAAAACAACTTGTCTTCACTTTTTCAATTCTTTATTTGGAAACAAGAACTTTTTTTCTTCTTGAACTTTGAAAGCCGCATCAAGTTTCTATCGCTCTCTCTCCTTGTGGATACGACGACCGTATAGCCACTTCGCTACTACGGAAGAATCGCAAAAAGCAGTAACATCAACCCACACTTCCTTCTCTTATTTTAGTACTTGCCTTTTGTCGATCAAATTTTGGCGCCGTTGCCGGGGAGGGAACGGCTTTATTGTTCACTACTAAAGATTGTTCTTTGTTTTATGTGTAGGATAAGAACCAAGGAGCTTACTATCACGGGAAGCAAAAGGGTGGTCAATGACTTGCGCGAGGATTCATTTGCCCTCGGAAAAATTCGTGTAAAAGCGAGTTTTTCCGATTGAAGTAACAAACTCGTTTGCAGGGTTGCCGAGCGCCGCTAAAAAAAAAAAATTTGCTTTCTATTTTTTAGTTTCCTTGGATGCTTTACCCATATGCATGTGTAATAAATTCAACAGAAATTCACTTGTTGCTTAATTGAAATTGGATTAGACCTTTGCATATAGGGCACGTGTCTATTTCAATTCATTTTATTTCTGTTGAAGAGTGCTGGAGACAAGGTACGTGTGCATTCATATAGAATAGGACCAACATTTTGAAGTGATTTACCGCTTTGAGTGTTACCTTGTTGTGAATAAACTGTACACTTGCACAATTGACTTTAAGGGCAAAACCCAAATAAACAAGATAAGGTGGGGATTTCATCACCCTTCCTTAGCCCAAAAAAAACCATCTCCAAGTGCACTCACACTTTCCCAAGCCTTAACTAAAAATCAATAGACGTTGGCCCTAGGGACATCTCGGACTCACTAAGAGATTAACCGAGGTTGAAAATTGTAAGAACTATACTCCTGCAAAATCGGTGTCTAAGGAAAGTGGATTGAGAGGTTAAGCCTCGAAAGCTCCGTGGTTTGGCGTAATTAGACCCGTGGCTCCACCCGGATACCTCCCCCCGAGCTTTGCCCTTTCCTGGCCGATTAGCTTGTAGTCGAGTTTCTACAACAACCTTCCCCGGAGAATCGACCAGTTAGGAGTCGTCTAGGTCCAGGTACCTTAGACTAAGGCTTGTGTGGTTGTTTTCTTTCTTTTGTTTGTTTTTAGTTTTTTCGATTGTTTGTTGTCTTCACGTTGTTTGTGTGTGCTGCATGCAAGAGTGGGTGAGAGATCCGTCAACTTCCAGATTAACGAGAAACACTTCTCTACCCTTGCATCCAGAACCGGTGATGGCATCACTTCAGGATAGATTTTACCCAATCAGAACTTCACTTCCTTCTTGCATAAAACTTCCTGAAACAAACGGCAATAATTTTGAGTTAAAGCCCCAATTTATTAACACTCTTCCCAAATTTCATGGTTTAGAATCAGAGGACGCATACTTCTTTGTTAGGGAATTTTAAGAAGTATGCCTTATGATGCGTATACCCCAGCTAGGAGACGATGCCGTTAGGTTACGTTTCATCCCTTTTCCCTAAAGGACCTAACTAAGAAATGGTTGTACAGTTTGGCAGCAGATTCAGTCACGACGTGGGATGATTTTGTCAAGGCTTTCTTGAAGAAATTTTACCCAATTCACAAAACTGCCCTCATTAGGAAGAACATCATGCAGTTTAAGCAAGACCCGAGCGAACCATTTTGGGGATACTTTGAGCGATTCAAAGATCTCCTAGCTCAATGCCCTCATCATGGCGTGGAGAAATGGTGTCAGTGCCAGATTCTCTACGATGGTCTAGATTATCAGACTAAGACCCTGTTAGAAACGATGTGTCAGGGAGGGTTCTTACAGAAGGATGAGAATCAGGGTTGGGATTTATTTGAGGACTTAGCTGAGAAAATCCTGCAATGGAGCCAGCCTCGGAGAACCTAGGAATTCACAATCTATAGCTTCAAGAGGAGGGCTCCTATCTCTAGAATCATCCATAACTGCCGAGGCTAAGATTGCTACCCTGATGAGAAGAATAGAGGCTCTAGAAACAAAAGAGCCTGCCAGCGTCAACAGATCAACCCACCACCAATTCACAATCCGGGTTGTTCATATTGTCAGGCACCAAACCATGTTGTTTTGAAGAGTGTCTTGTTTTCCATGCCCAACAAGTGCCACCGGAACACATGAACGCGGCTTACTCACGGTCGCCTCACAACCCCTACTCACAGACCTATAATCCCGGCTGGAGGAATCACCCAAATTTCTCCTGGCCCCCAAACAATCCTCCCAGGCCCAATTTTTTTAACAATTTTCACCATCCTACTCCTCCACCACCTTTTCCCAGTCAAGCCCCATCTTCCTCCTCCCAAAGCTCTCCAATGGAAAAGAAAATCAGTAA
The DNA here is from genome assembly GCA_038442645.1 of Agave tequilana. Taxonomy (NCBI): domain Eukaryota; kingdom Viridiplantae; phylum Streptophyta; class Magnoliopsida; order Asparagales; family Asparagaceae; genus Agave; species Agave tequilana. The sequence continues at coordinate 13,469 of JAVJIF010007597.1, forward strand.
ATTGGAGGAGAGCATAGAGGCTTTCATTAAGTCCCAAGCCGCTTTCATGCAAAACCAGGGACAAACTCTGAACAGTCATTCACAGGCCATATCAAGGTTGGAAATGCAGATGAGCAGTTAGCTAGCTCCTTAAGTGAAAGACCTAAGGGTACTTTGCCTAGTCAGTCGCTAGTTAACCAAAAAACCTCCAACCAAGCATATGAAATTCAGGATCCATCAATTAACCAGTGTAATGCTATTCGCACATTGCGATCTGGAAAGAAGGTAGACAACCAGGTCTACCAACAGAAGAGTCCAGTCCATCCTGATCCCACTCAAGCCTCCACCTCTGCCAGTTCCCCCAATCTGCTCCACAAATATCTGACAAGGACAAAGCTGCTGAACAAGTGATTGAAATTGAGAATTAAAAAGAAAAAGATTAAGTTAGGATTCTCAGTCTCAATGCTATCCGCTGCAGCAAGGGCCAAAGCGGGTCGTGATCCTCAGGGAAGGATGCGATGCAAGCTTTTCGGACGATTTCTCTGTATGCTTCAAATAAGAGAAAGGAGAGATTAGATTTGAAATATATATGATTAAAGAGGTATGGTTTTACTGATCTTCTACCACAACCCACAATGCAAGTCTTGGATGTTGAATGTCATCTTGAGATACATATGATTTACCCTAGTTTATTAAAAAGGATTCAAGTAAGAAAAGATATAATAGAATCTAACTAGTTTGCATTACCAAAAACTCAACAAAGATTCATCCTAACTTCTAAGTACAACATAAGAAAAGTGTTATCTTTAATTATGCTGTCTAAGTTCTTAGTATGAAGTTATGAAGAGTTGTTTAAGTGTGCAATCTAGATTAAGAAATCTAGCTATCAGTTTAATCTTCAAGAAAAGCAATCTTAGACCTAGGGTTTCTAAAATTGATCATCAATCTATTCAACTCCTAAACTGCCCTAGGGTTGCTTAAGAGATCAGCAAACCACACTAAGAATTAGTTAGTCATCATTTTTTTAATTATTTTTTTATTTTACTTAATGAGAAGAATTGTGAAAGAAGGAAAAACAAAACAAATCAAGAGATCACAGATCAAAAACTAAAATCAAGAGATCACAGAGAAAAGAAACAAAATTAACTGACAAGAATTAAATGGCAAAAGAGGTAACCTTTATTCGAAAAATGTCTTCCCAAATACAAGCTCCTTCTTCTCCACAATGTGCTTAAAACAAAATTACAAATTGCAGAAATTTAAGGAAAAGCTAAAGAAAACCCTAATCTCCTCGTCTCTGGATCGCCCTCTCTGTTGCGTCTGCAGGTATTTATAGGCTCAGAAGGAAGTAGAGTCCCAGTGAAACACTGCCAAGAAATCTGGTACGCAGCCTCATCCATATTGCCGCGAAACCGCGGCTCTGGCCGCGTTTCCGCGGCCAGAAACTTATCCCTGCCGCGCGCTTTTGCGCGTGGCCTCCTCAGGTCCGTCCATCTGGCGTATCTATCTGGCTCTGGCATCTCGACTCTTTATTTTGAATTTTCTGGATAACTTGGGAAGCAAGTTACCCTAGATTCAAATCTCTTCCAAAATGAATTTCATCCTTACACTCTCTTTCTCTGGCTTTTATCCTCATCCTGCAAGTATTTAGGGTTGAATAGAAGTCTATCCTTCCCTCTTCTTTTGGTATTTGCAACTATTGCCCTTAATAATTGCAACTTTGACATTTGATAATTGTAACTTTTACATTGGGCTTGAATATGGGCTTGGACATTGGCTTTTTGGGCTTCATTTAGTCTTTTATTCTTTATTTAAAAACACTCAAGGCCTGCACACAATAAATAATAAAATATTAGTTAATTGTGCATAATTGTGTGAATAATATGAAAATGTGATGGTAAATGTGATGACAATTATGCATTTTTTCACTACCTATCACACCCCCACACTTATCTTTTTGCTTGTCCTCGAGTAAAAATCAAAAAGAAAAAGAAAATATAAACTAGCTAACTCACTTTCGTAGGAATCACGGTTGCACTTAGCATGTGCAACAAGCCGTTAACCCCTAGGTTACCCTAAAAGACGAGTGTTGTCTCGTGAGGGTTTTCAGCGGATTACACCCACAAAATCCAAAAAAGGAAAAATATTTGAAATTATTTGAAGAGACTAAGCAGTCTTTAAGTTTTAGGATTATCATTTTTATTCATTCTTAAACTTAGTCTTTATAAAGTAAATTGTTGTCCATTTTAGGTAAGGATTAAAATGAATTTTTTGTATAGTCTTTTTTTTGTTACCAAAAGTCATATGCCCCCTTGTGAATCTAGGAATTCCTTAACTTGGACTCTCATGCCTCTTATTATTATTATGATTTTTTTTAATATGTATAACTCATCTAATTTTCTTTCGTGTAAGTATCAAGGCTTCTTGAGGCCCTCATACCTAACTAATTGACTATTAGATGTGTTAATACATATATAATATTTCTTAATTTTTTTAGGCTTTCTAATCCACCCATGTAGTGAACTTAAAGTCGGTGGCTCCCAAGCCGGTAGGCGTTAGGGCACCAGGTGAGAAAACCCCCGCGGACTCAAATTCGAGTGAACTAGGCCACAAAACTAAGGGCTTTATTTTATTCAGAACCTCACCTTTAAGCGTGAATACTTATGCTTCTTGAGGCACATGTATCCAACTTAATTAGTGATATATATTATTCTTTTTTTTATGAGGCACAAGGGTCTTTGTTTTGGAATCCTAGATATGCACTAGGTATGCACATTTCATTAAGATAAAAATCAAGACTAATCACTTATTCAATTTCTCCTCCTATACCTAAAAATTAAACAATTTATTTATTTTGACCAAGTTTTTCGAAATCCTAATCATGATTTTCCTAATTCTTAAAACTAACTTAGATTTCTTTCAAAAGATAAGTCAAAATATTGTCCTTTTTATAAATTTTTTTTATGTTAGAATAAATAAAGAGAAAAGAATAAAGAATTTTTTTATTTTTTATTTTTTTTACTTATATATATATTTTTACTTTACATATACTTTCATACCCTTCCCCCACACTTGTTTCATGCATTGTCCCTAATGTATGAATGAAATGCATGGATGCATGAATTGGCAGAAAGAGATATTTTACCGATACAGTGGGTCAAAAAGACCCATGGCTGCATTCACTTCTGGAACTGATTCCAAAAAGATTTTAAGACGTTGACCATTTACCTTGAATGTACTGCCATTTTTTGGATCGTAGATCTCTATCGCTCCGTGTGGAAACACGGTCTTAACAATGAATGGCCCTGTCCATCTTGATTTTAACTTGCCGAAAAAGATGAAGTCTAGAGTTATAGAGTAACACTTTTTGTCCTTGGACAAAAGTTTTTCTCATGATGAACTTATCATGAAAGACCTTAACCCTATCCTTCGCAATTTTTCGCATTGTCGTATGCTTCGTTTCTCAATTCCTCTAGTTCAGAAATTTGCAATTTCCGAAGCTCACCGGCCTTATCTATGTCGAAATTCAGTTGCTTAATTGCCCATAAGGCCCGGTGCTCTAGCTCAACAGGAAGGTGGCAAGCCTTTCCAAAGACTAGTCTGTAGGGAGACATTCCTAGAATCGTCTTAAAGGCAGTCCTATACGCCCATAGGGCATCCACCAATTTGGTGGACCAGTCCTTCCTATTCTGATTCACAGTTTTCTCCAAGATGAGCTTGACTTGCCTATTGGAAACTTCTACCTGTCCACTAGTTTGAGGATGGTAGGGCGTAGATAACTTGTGAGTTATGGCTTATTTTCGCATAAGAGCTTCAAAAGTTCTATTGCAAAAATGTGTACCATTGTTACTAATTATGGCACGAGGGGTTCCAAAGCGCGAGATGATGTTTTCTTTCAAGAATTTGATAACAACTTTGTTGTCATTTGTCTTGCAAGGGACTGCTTCAACCCATTTTGAAACGTAATCTACAGCCAACAAGATATATTGGTGCCCAAACGAATTAGGGAAGGGTCCCATAAAATCAATGCCCCAAACATCGAAAAGTTCTACTTCTAGAATTGGATTTAGGGGCATCATATTTCGTTTGAAAATTCTTCCTATCATTTGACATCTTGTGCAAGTCTTGCAAAACTCGAATGCGTCTTTGAACACAGTAGGCTAATAAAAGCCACTTTGCAGGATCTTTTCGGTAGTTTTGCGGGGACCAAAGTGTCCACCGCAAGCGAACTCATGACAAAAGGCTAGAACGCTTCTAGTCTCCTCATCGGGGACACATCTCCTAATAATTTGGTCGCTACAATATTTGAAAAGGTATGGATCTTTCCGTATGTAATACCGGACTTGAGACAAGAACCGGTATCTATCCTGTTTTGACCAATTAGGTGGTGTTTGGTTTGTGACTAAGTAATTTACTATGTCAACAAACCATGGTTCCTTAGATATGGCTAGAAGTTGTTCATTGGGAAAATTGTCATTGATGGGCAGTTCGTCGGAGGGTGCATTAGGCACGCGAGAGAGATGGTCTGCGACAACATTTTCAACACCTTTTTTATCTCAAAATTCGAGATCAAATTCTTGAAGGAGGATCCAACGAATGAGTCGGGCCTTCGCATCCTTTTTAGCATAAGGTATCGAAGTGCAGAATGGTCGGTGAAAATCGTGGTCTTGGTCCCAAGTAGGTATGGGCGGAATTTCTCCAAAGCGAACACTACTGCCAAGAATTCCTTCTCGGTTGTAGTATAGTTCATTTGGGCGTCATTGAGCATCCTACTCGAATAATAGATCACGTGCTGCTTGCTATCCTTACGCTGTCCTAAGACAACACCTATCGCAAAATCTGAGGCATCGCACATGATCTCAAAAGGCTTGGACCAGTCCAGAGGTGAGATGATAGGTGCAGAAATAAGTTCCACTTTCAACTTTTCCCAAGCACTATTGCACCTATCGTCAAATATGAAGGGCACGTCTTTAGCTAGAAGGTTTGTAAGGGGTCTAGCAATTTTGCTAAAATCCTTAATGAACCTACGATAAAACCCAGCGTGTCCTAAGAAAGACCGAATGTCCTTCACACATCGTGGAATTGGAAGTTTGGCTATGATCTCCACCTTAGCCTTGTCCACTTTGATCCCTTCCCTAGATATCTCATGACCTAGGACAATCCCATGCTGCACCATGAAGTGGCACTTTTCCCAATTGAGGGTCAAGTTCTTTTCGGTGCATCTACTCAGTACTAGCTCCAAGTGATGGAGACAATGGTCAAATGAATTTTCATAGATGGAGAAGTCGTCCATGAAAATCTCTAAAAAGCGCTCGACCATATCAGAAAACAGGCTTAACATATAACGTTGGAATGTGGCGGGGGCATTACATAGGCCGAAAGGCATTCGACGGTAGGCAAATGTTCCAAATGGGCACGTAAACGTTGTCTTTTCTTGGTCCTCCGGGGCTATAGGGATTTGGTTATACCCTGAATAACCGTCCAAGAAACAGTAATACTCATGACCGGCTAATCGTTCCAGCATTTGGTCGATAAATGGAAGAGAAAAATGATCTTCCTAGTAGTGGCGTTCAACTTGTGATAGACTATGCATACTCGAACCTTAGTAGGCAATCGTGTTTGCACTAACTCATGCTTATCGTTTTCTACCACAGTAAAGCTAGACTTCTTAGGGACCACATGCGTTGAGCTAACCCATTCGCTATCGGAAATGGGATAAATGATCCCATTATCGAACAGTTTAACTATTTCGGCTTGTATAGCCTCCTGCATAAGTGGGTTTAACCTACGCTGTGAATCCCTTTTCGGTTTAACCCCTTCCTCTAGATGAAAACAATGCTGGACTATCGTAGGGCTCAGTCCCTTGATATCTGCCATAGTCCAGCCAATGGCTTCCCTATGTCTCCTAAGGGTTGCCAATAGGTCTTCCTCTTGCCTATCAGTCAAATTGGATGCAACTATGACCGGTAACGTCTCTTGTTCACCTAGGTAGGTATACTTAAGATGTTTAGGCAAGGCCTTTAACTCCAATGAAGGAGGTGGCTCGATGGGTGGAGGTGTTAAGCTTGACTTTTCATCTCTATAGAACTTGGATTTGCTGCCCATTCGATCTCATCAAGGTTGAGATCACTTGATTCTAAGTCTTCCTCTTCCACTGACTCTAGTGTGATCTCCTCATCATGCTCACTCGTCATGTTTTCAATGAAGTTAACCTCAAAGGGTTGGTCGATCATATCGTTGGGATGCTTACCTAAGTTGAAAACATTGACTTCCTTGGTCATATCCCCAAAAGTCAATCTCATGGATCCGTTTCTACAATTTATAATTGTATTCGCGGTTGCTAGGAACGGTCGTCCTAAGATGACGGGGGTTTGGGTCCTAGGATTAGACACAGGTTGTGTCTCTAAAACAATGAAATCGACTGGGTAAATGAATTCTCCCACCCGTATGAGGACATCATTGATCTCTCCCTTAGGAACTTTGATTGAGCGATCAGCCAATTGAATAGTAACTTGGGTTGGGTTGAGTTCACCTAATCCAAGTTGTTGATATACGGAGAAAGGGAGCAAATTGATGCTAGCTCCTAAATCGAGGAGTGCTCGATTGATTTCAGCTCGACCTATGGTGCAAGAGATGGTGGGGCAACCAGGGTCCTTGTACTTGACTGGGATCTGGTTGGACAATAGCTCACTAATGTTAGTGGCTAGAAAAACCTTCTTAGGCACATTTGTCTTTCTTTTCTTGGTGCACATGTCCTTAAGGAATTTTGCATAACTAGGGACCTGTTGGATTGCATCAAGAAGTGGGATGTTGAGCCTAACTTGATTGAACACCTCAAGTAGTTTCTCCATATGTGCATTGTTGTTGCTTCTAAGCCTATTTGGAAATGGGGCTATAGGCTGGTGCACCTGTCCTGCTGACTTTTCAACTTCAGTTTCATTAGAGCTGGGTGGAGAAGGAGTGGAGCTAGATGGAATGGATGACTGAGATGGATCCTGTGGCATGGATACTCGATTATCAACTTGTTTCCCTGATCTTAGTGTATGAACCAAGTTACACTGGTTTGGGTCTTGAGCCTCATTGGCTAGCCTAGGATTCCTAGGATTTGGCAATGGTTGACTCGGTAGAGTTCCCCTCTGTCTCTCTTGTTGGTTCAATTGGATCTCTATCCTAGTTAAGACTTGAGCCAGCGTGTCGTGGCTTTTAACTAGAGTGTCCACCTTTCTTTCCAAATTTGAGAGTCTTGTCTCCATTTGCGAATTTTGGAAAGATGGTGGAGGATTTTGACTAGGGAAATTTTGTTGATAGGGCGGATTTTGAAATTGTTGGAGAATTTGGGCCTAGTTTGATCATTGTTGCTTGGGCCCCATGAAAAATTGGGATGATTTCTCCAACCGGGATTGTAGGTGGGCGAATAAGGATTGTTGGCGGGCCTTGTGAAGGCCGCACTCATATGTTCGGGCAAGCTTTGATGCGCGATAAAGACGGGACATTCCTCGAACACATGGTTCATATCTTGACAATAAGTACAGCCCGCCGAAGGTGTTGGGCTGACTTGGTTCACAGAGACTGGTTCTTTAGTTTCAAGAGCCTCTAGTCTTCGCATCACAGCAGCTAACTTAGCATCGGTTGCTATGTTGGCCTCAATGGAATGGATACCTCCTTTAGAAGAAGTAGGGTCATTAGTCCTAAATTTTTCCGGAGTAGGTTCCCATTGGATGGTATTATCAGCTAATTCTTCATATAATAACCATCCTTCATCTTCGTTCTTTTGCAGAAATCCTCCTTGGCACATGGATTCTAACAGCGTTTTAGTTTGATAATCTAATCCATCATATAGAACTTGGCAAAGTCGCCATTTCTCTATCCCATGGTGAGGGCATTGGGCAAGGAGGTCCTTAAAACGTTCGAAATATTTCCAAAAAGGTTCATTGGCTGTTTGCTTAAACTGTAAGATGTTCTTCCTAATCAGTGCAGTCTTGTGGACGGGATAAAATTTCTTTAAGAAGGCCTTAACGAAATTATCCCAAGAAGATATTGAATCGGCCTCTAGACTGTAGAGCCATTTCTTTGCTAAATCCTTCAAAGCAAAGGGGACAAACCTAAGTTTGATGGCATCTTTTCCTAACTTAGGTATCTTCATCATGAGACATACTTCTTCAAATTCCCTTATGAAGAAGTATGCATCCTCAGATTCAAGTCCATGAAATTTGGGAAGGGTGTTGATGTATTGTGGCTTGAGCTCAAATTGGTCAACACCTTCATCAGTAAGCTTGATGCAAGAAGGAAGAGAGGTCCTAATAGAATAGAACCTATCTTGGAGTGACGGTGGTTGTGCCATGTGTGAGTCGGGCTTTTGCTCGGGTGGTGAACTAGTTCTAGTTAGCCTGGATGTAAGTGGGTCTCTCGACCAAGCGGACATGCACCATTAGCAAACAAGTTCACCCAATCAATCAATAAAAAGAAAAACAAACAAAATTCTTATTCTAGGATAAGCCTTGACCTAGACGACTCCTAACTTTAGACTGTCCTTAGGAGGTCTATTGTCGACCTTAACCACAAGTTAATCGGCCAGGCAGGTGGCAAGACCGGTGGGAGGTTTTCCGTCAAAGACGTTCCTTAATTAAATAACCACCGTTCTTCGGGCTTTCGGCTCTCAATCCCCTGCCTAGACACCGATTTGGCGAGAGTTAATTTCGAACAACTTTCCCCCTTCAGCCAATCTCCTAGTGAGTCCGAGTTAACCTAGGGCCAACGTCTAGTCAAATTTTACTTAAGGTTAGGGTTGTGAGTGTGACGGAGATGACTTGTGGGCCAAGGAAGGGTGATGAAATCCCCACCTTATCTTGTTTATGGGTTTTGCCCTTAAGATATTTTTGTGTACGTGTAAAGCAGTAGAAAAGTAATCACTCAAAAAGCAGTAAATCAGCCAAGAGTGTTTCCTAATCTAAATGCAATGCAAACGTACCTTGTCGCCATCACTCTTCAACAGAATTAAAAAAAATTAAAATAGACACGTGCCTAAGATGCAAGAGTCTAATTTTTTTTTATTATCAACAAATGAGTTAGTGTTATTAATTAGCAGTTACAGGATGCTCATAGAGAAAATATATCACAGCAGTAAGCCAAATTTGCAATTTTTAGCAACCTGCAGAAAACTGTATGAGTAGTGAACTACTCAGGCCGCGGAATCGCGGCTTTTGCCGCGGACCCGCGGCTCTGAAGTAGGCTCTGTTGCTCTGCCTTCGAGGGCAGAGGCACAGAGTTGCTATGTGTCCTCGCTGCTGTTTAGTTTTCCTGTTCTCTGAACCTGCAAACAGAAAGAATAAAAGAGTTAGTTTTGAGAAAATCGTGCCGTTCCATCCCCGGCAACGGCGCCAAAATTTTGATTGAGATTTAAGAGTTTGTAAAGAAAAAGATTGAGTTGTAGAATTCTTAGTCTCAATGCTATCCGCTGCAGCAAGGGCCAAAGCGGGTCGTGATCCTCAGGGAAGGATGCGATGCAAGCTTTTCGGACGATTTCTCTGTATGCTTCAAATAAGACAAAGGAGAGATTAGATTTGAAATATATATGATTAAAGAGGTATGGTTTTACTGATCTTCTACCACAACCCACAATGCAAGTCTTGGATGTTGAATGTCATCTTGAGATACATATGATTTACCCTAGGTTTATTAAAAGGATTCAAGTAAGAAAAGATGATAATAGAATCTAACTAGTTTGCATTACCAAAAACTCAACAAAGATTCATCCTAACTTCTAAGTACAGCATAAGAAAAGTGTTATCTTAAATTTATGTTGTCTAAGTTCTTAAGTATGAAGTTTTGAAGAGTTGTTTAAGTGTGCAATCTAGATTAAGAAATCTAGCTATCAGTTTAATCTTCAAGAAAAGCAATCTTAGACCTAGGGTTTCTAAAAATTGATCATCAATCTATTCAACTCCTAAACTGCCCTAGGGTTGCTTAAGAGATCAGCAAACCACACTAAGAATTAGTTAGTCATCATTTTTTTAATTATTTTTTTTATTTTACTTAATGAGAAGAATTGTGAAAGAAGGAAAAAAAACAAAACAAATCAAGAGATCACAGATCAAAAACTAAAATCAAGAGATCACAGAGAAAAGAAACAAAATTAACTGACAAGAATTAAATGGCAAAAGAGGTAACCTTTATTCGAAAAATGTCTTCCCAAATACAAACTCCTTCTTCTCCACAATGTTCTTAAAACGAAATTACAAATTGCAGAAATTTAAGAAAAAGCTAAAGAAAACCCTAATCTCCTCGTCTCTGAATCGCCCTCTCTGTTGCGTCTGCAGGGGTATTTATAGGCTCAGAAGGAAGTAGAGTCTCAGTGAAACACTGCCAAGAAATCTGGTACGCAGCCTCATCCATATTGCCGCGGAAACGCGGCTCTGGTCGCGTTTCCGCGGCCAGAATCTTATCCCTGGCCGCGCGCTTTTGCGCGTGGCCTCCTCTGGTCCGTCCATCTGGGCGTATCTATCAGGCTCTGGCATCTCGACTCTTTAATTTGAGATTTCGGGATAACTTGGAAATCAAGTTACCCTAAATCCAAATCTCTTCCAAAACGAATTTCATCCTTGCACTCTTATTTATCCTCATCCACCAAGCATTTAGGGTTGAATAGAATTCTATCCTTTCCCTCTTTGTAGTATTTGCAATATTTACACTTTGTATTTGCACTTTTGACATTTTGTAATTGCACTTTTGCACTTGGGCTTGGACATGGGCTTGGACATGGGCTTTTGGGCTTCATTTAGTCTTTTATTCTTTATTTAAAAACACTCAAGGCCTGCACACAATAAATAATAAAATATTAGTTAATTATGCATAATTGTGTGAATAATATGAAAATGTGATGGTAAATGTGATGACAATTATGCATTTTTCACTACCTATCACCGGGGAGGGAACGGTGTAGTTGTTTTAACAAGTTTTGTGTGTTTGTTTCAGGGACTTGAAGATCAAGATCTAGCAGTCAAGCTTTGCCAAGAAGACTTGCAAATTCTGTGCTCCTACTCTCGAAAGTAGGAAGCAGAATTTCAAGAAATTGCTTTGCAAAATCTGAAAAAATTCATTGGACTACTAAAAACTTTGTTTTGCAGGACATGTTGCTCGCAAAAATTCCAGTTTTTATATGTCATATTTGTGCTATTTTTGCTATCCAACATCCCTGTTTTAAATCAACAGTAAAACACTTGTTGCAAAGTTAAAAATTGATTAGACATTTGCATTCTAGGCACGAGTCTTTTCAATTCCTTTACTGTTGAAGAGTGCTGGAGCAAGGTACGTACGCATTGCATTCAGAATAGGACTCAATTCTTGGTTGATTTATATCGCTTTGAGTGAATCTTATTTTATACACTTCACAAATTGATTTTAAGGGCAACACCCAACAACAAGATAAGGTGGGGATTTAATCACCCTTCCTTGGCCCAAAAATCAGACTCCAAGCACTCACAAACCTAAGCCTAAGTAAAATCTGATAGACGTTGGCCTTAGGGACATCTCGAACTCACTAGGAGATTATCCTAAAGAGGGAAGGTGTTGGAAATTGACTCCTGCCAAATCAGTGTCAAGGAAGGGGATTGAGGGCCGAAAGCCCGAAGATTGGTGGTTATTTAATTAAGGAACGTCTTTGACGGAAAACGTCCCACCAATCTTGCCCTGACCTAGCTGATTAGCTTGTGGTAAAGTCTACATTCTACCTCTTGTGGGCAATCAACCAGTTAGGAGTTGTCTAGGTCGAGGTTACCTTAGACTAGGCTTGGTTGATTTCTATTGTTGACTGTTGTTTGAACTTGTTGTGATTGTGATTGTGTTTGTGTATGCAAGTATGGTCAGGAGACCCCAATTCATCTAGGTTGACTAGAAACACATCACCACCCAAGTTTGAATCAAGATCAGATCCGGTAATGGCTCAATCAACATCACTGCAGGATAGGTTCTACCCCATTAGGACCTCACTTCCATCTTGCATTTCACTCCCATCGGTTGGTGAATACAATTTCGAGCTCAAGCCTCAATTCATCAACACACTCCCCAAGTTTCATGGCCTAGAGTCCGAAGATGCCTACTTCTTCATAAGAGAATTTGAGGAAGTATGTCTAATGATGAAAATCCCACACCTTGTAGACGATGCTATTAGGTTGAGATTTATCCCTTTCGCACTTAAGGACCTAGCAAAGAAGTGGCTCTACAGCTTAGCAGCCGGTTCCATCACGTCTTGGGATGGTTTCATCAAGATTTTCTTGAAGAAATTCTATCCTATCCATAAAACCGCTCTCATTAGGAAGACGATCATGCAATTCAAGTAAGAACCTAGTGTACCGTTCTGGGGTACTTTGAACGCTTTAAGGACCTCCTTGTCCAATGTCCACACCATGGCATAGAGAAATGGCGACAATGCCAAATTCTCTATGACGGTTTAGACTATTCCACCAAAACCCTCTTAGAAAGTATGTGCCGGGGGGTTTCTTGCAGAAAGATGAAGATGAAGGATGGGATTTGTATGAAAATTTAGCTGAGAGACCATCCAATGGGAATCTGCTAGTGAGACCTCTAGGAATCCTAACTCCATCTCTTCAAAAGGAGGTCTCCACTCCATCGAATCGTCTATCGCTAATGAGGCTAAGTTAGCTAATTTGGCTAGAAGACTGGAAGCTCTAGAAACGAAAGAACCAAGTCCAGTCAATCAAGTCAGCCCGAACCAATTTCCACCCCCGGGCTGCACTTACTGTCAAGCCATGAATCATGTGTTCGAGGAGTGCCCAGTGTTTCAGGCTCAGCAATCCTACCATGAACCGATGAATGCGGCCTTTTCAAGGCCGAACAATAACCCTTACGCTCCAACGTACAATCCCGGCTGGAGAAATCACCCTAATTTCTTATGGAGCCAGAATAACTCTGACCATTCACGATCAAATCATGCTAGCCACTTTCATCATGGTAATAATTCTTCCAATCATCAACTCAACTTCTCCAATTTTCATAATAATTCTCCCAACCACCACCAAACTTTCCGAATTATCAACAGAACTTTCCTAATCAAGCTCCACAATCCTCCTTCCAGAATCCTCAATTAGAAAGGAGAATGACTGACTTTGAAAGAAACATGGAACGATATATGAAAAACCAAGACTCTCTCATGCAAACCATTCAGAGGTTAGAGGTTCAAATGAGTCAACTAGCCAACCCACAGAATGAGAGACAAAAGGGTACCCTGCCTAGTCAGCCAGTCACCAATCCGAGGAATTCCCAACAAGCTCATTTGGCTGAGGATCCTTCATTCAATCAATGTCATGCTATCCATACATTGAGGTCAGGAAAGAGAGTTGATAACCAAGTGTCAACACCACCTAATCCCATTCAGCACAACCAAAATCAAGCCTCCACCTCATCTAATCCAATTTCTTCCAATTCTGACGAGTCTGAAAAAGACAAGTCAGCCAGCCAGGTGCATCAGCCTATAGTACCATTTCCTAATAGGCTGAAAAACAACAAGCAAAGTCCTCACATGGACAAGATAATCGAGATGTTTAACCAAGTGAAGATAAATGTGCCACTTCTTGATGCCATCCAACAAGTTCCCTCCTATGCTAAGTTTCTTAAGGACGTGTGCACCAAGAAGAGAAAGACTAATGTTCCAAAGAAGGTCTTCTTAGCCACTAATATTAGTGAGCTATTTTCGGGTCCTATCCCTGTTAAGTACAAAGATCCAGGTAGTCCCACCATTGCCTGCACAATAGGACAAGCCGAGATTAGTCGTGCACTTCTTGACTTGGGGGTAAGTATCAACTTGCTTCGTTCTCTGTTTATCAACAACTCGGGTTGGGTGACCTTAGTCCAACTCGAGTCACCATCCAACTTGCTGACCGTTCTGTTAAAGTTCCAAAAGGGGAAATTAATGATGTCCTGATCCGGGTAGGAGAGTTCATATACCCTGTCGATTTCATAGTTTTGGAGACACAACCTGTGTCCAACTCCAATCGTAGGGCTCAAACTCCTGTTATCCTAGGTCGACTATTCCTTGTTACTGTTAATGCCATCATCAATTGTAGGAATGGGTCTATGAGGTTAACCTTTGGGGACATGACTAGAGAAGTCAATGTCTTCAATCTAGGAAAACAACCCCGCGATATTGAGGACCAAACATTTGAAGTCAACCTAATTGAGAACTTGACAAGTGAACACGGGGAAGAATTGGAATCAGAAGTGGAGATTGACTTCGAGTTAGAGTCTGACAACTTTAATCTTGATCAAGTTGTAGATTCTGCTGTGAATTGGGCCTCAAACCCTATTTCACCAACAATGGAGCCAACAGATTTGACTAGTCCCTCTAGTGAGCCTTCCTCTTCCTTAGAATTAAAAGCCCTACCTGCGCATCTCAAGTACGCTTATTTTGGCGAACAAGAGACCTTTTCCGTCATCATTGCCTCCCATTTAAATGACAGGGAAGAAAAAGATTTGAAAGCAATTCTAAGAAACCATAAGGAAGCCATCGGGTGGACTATGACTGATATCAAGGGATTAAGTCCAACCATCGTTCAACACCGCATCCATCTCAATGAAGACGCCACACCCAAGAGAGACCCGCAGCGTAGGTTAAACCCTATAATGCAAGAGGCTGTTCATGCTGAAATCATAAAACTCTTAGACAATGGGATAATTTATCCCATTTCTGATAGCCAATGGGTCAGTCCTGTCCACGCGGTCCCAAAGAAATCTGGTTTCACCGTAGTGGAAAACGAGAACAAAGAGTTGGTTCAAACTCGACTTCCCACGAAGATCCGAGTTTGCATCGACTATAGGAAACTGAATGCTGCAACTCGTAAGGACCATTTTCCACTTCCCTTCATTGATCAAATGCTTGAACGTTTGGCGGGTCTCGAGTATTACTGTTTCTTGGACGGTTACTCGGGCTATAACCAGATCCCTATCGCTCCTGAGGACCAAGAAAAGACTACGTTCACATGTCCATTTGGGACATTTGCTTATCGTCGAATGCCCTTCGGCTTATGAAATGCCCCAGCAACGTTTCAACGTTGCATGTTGAGTCTTTTCTCAGATATGGTAGAACGCTTCTTAGAAATCTTCATGGATGATTTCTCCATCTACGGAGATTCATTCACTCAATGTCTCCACCATCTTGAACTCGTCCTCCAACGTTGTGCTGAGAAAAATCTGACACTGAATTGGGAGAAATGCCACTTCATGGTAAAACATGGAATTGTCTTGGGTCATGAAATCTCCAAGAAAGGAATTAAAGTGGATAGAGCCAAAATCGAGGTTATTGCTAAGCTTCCCATACCTAAATGCGTTAAGGACATTAGATCCTTCTTAGGACACGCTGGTTTTTTACCGACGATTTATCAAGGATTTTAGCAAAATTGCTAGGCCCTTGACTAATCTGTTAGCTAAGGATGTGTCCTTCACTTTCGATGCTGAATGCATAAATTCTTGGGAGAAGCTCGAGAGTGAGCTTATTTCTGCACCAATCATATCTGCACTGGATTGGTCTAAGCCGTTTGAGATCATGTGCGACGCTTCTGATTTTGTCATAGGCGCTGTCCTAGGACAACGCAGTGATAACAAGCAGCATGTGATCTATTACTCTAGTAGGACTCTAAACGATGCTCAAATGAACTACACTACGACCGAAAAGGAATTCTTGGCAGTAGTATTTGCCTTAGAGAAGTTTCGTCCCTACCTACTAGGGTTCAAAACCACCGTTTTCACCGATCATTCTGCGCTTAGGTATCTCATGATGAAGAAGGATGCCAAGGCCCGACTCATTCGTTGGATCCTCCTTCTTCAAGAATTCGATCTTGAGATCCGAGATAAGAAAGGCGTAGAAAATGTCGTTACTGACAACCTCTCACGAATCCCTAATTCTCCATGCAACGAATTACCCATAAATGAGGATTTTCCTGATGAACATCTCTTAGATATCTCTAGGGAACCTTGGTTTGCTGATATAGTGAATTACTTAGTCACAAACCAAACTCCGTCTCATTGGTCCAAAAACGATGTGCATCGGTTCTTGTCCCAAGTCCACTATTTCTTTTGGGAGGAACCGTATCTTTTCAAGTACTGTTCTGATCAAATTATTAGGAGATGCATTCCCGATGAGGAGGTTAGGAGTGTTCTGTCCTTTTGTCACGAACTTGCATGCGGTGGACACTTTGGTCCCCGCAAGACTGCTGAAAAGGTGCTCCAAAGTGGGTTTTATTGGCCCACTCTGTTCAAGGATGCTTATGAATATTGCAAGACGTGCACTAGATGCCAAATGGTAGGACGGATCTCACACCGAAATATGATGCCCCTCAACCCAATTCTAGAAATAGAACTCTTTGACGTTTGGGGCATCGACTTAAAAACATGTAAAAACTACATCCAACCATACACCTATTTGACGGCATGGTTCGCCCTTCATTGCCCTTCTATTATCCAAGCTGGTGAGGAGCCTCCAGAAGGCGTCCGATTGGCGCTTCTTCGTCGGTTTGAGGGATGTTCGTGATCACGGATTTATGTGGTGGCGGTTCGCAAACTGCTGTGCCGACACGACGTCTACAGTCTTTTTTGGTGCTTTCTCTACATTCGCGATGCAGGTTATGACGAAGAATTCATGGATGTAGGAGATGGGCAGACGTCGTTGAGCCGGGGGGGTCTTCGAATGGCTAGTTAGCATCCGGCCATCCCACTTGGTATACAGGAGCGGGGATACCTGCTACTTGGAACCCTATGTAACGAGTCGGTTTGCTCGTCAGTTCGGGTATGACCAACTATATATAGGTAACTCGAACACCAGCCTGGCCTTCATAGGGAGCCTCGTTGATGGTGCTCGTACCTGGCGGTTCTTCATTGCTGGCTGTACTGAGGCGCGGCTGTGCATGCCGCTAAGGACTCCGAACCTTCAAACAACTTTGGGGTTCTGTCAGTGATACAGAACTTCGAACTTCACACCATCTGAATTTTCTATTAACTCATTTTGTGTGAAATTGTCTCTTAGCGGCTGAAGCGGAAAGTCACCGAGAGAGGCGAGGGCAGGAGAGTCTGTAATATCCCCTATTTAATAATACCATATTATTATTTTTAAAATTTTACTTGATTCTACCTATTATTTTATTATTATTAATTAACTTGATTTAGTATCATTATTAGTATTATTATTATTTATGACTTGTAGACTCTTATTGCTTATATTTAGTTATTTTAAATTATTATTAATGGGTAGTATTATTATTTTTATCCAAGCCCAATAAGCTCAACACATTCTCCTTTTCTTTTGTTTTCTTTTCCTTTTTATGCTAAGCCCACATGAGCCAAGCCCACTTCCTTATTTTCATATTTTTTTCTATTTTTGTTTAAACCCAAAAACTAAGCCTGCAAGCCCACTCTTTATTTTTCTTATTCTTTATATTACTTATTTCTTTTAACAAAGCCCAATATAATCTATAACCCATTATCATTGAGATCCTTACCCATTAACCCAAAACCCAATCTTAATCCTAATCCAAATCTATAATCTAATCTAAGTATATAATCATAATTCAAATTCCAATTCAACTCACATCCTAATCCTAATTACTAAATTAAGCAATCTAAACCTAATTAGAATTCAGATTTCTAAAATATCTAATAACCTATATAAAGACCCAAATTCCTTCTTTCTCTTCTACCTCAAGAGAAAACCCTAATCCAACTCTCCCCACTTTCATCTTTCCCTTCTCCTCAAGCGGATCGTGAACAGAAAGGGCTTCGAGGTATAGGAATTGAGGAGCAAACAAGGGGGAACAACTCAAGTGATCTAACTTGTGAATTTAATTTCAGTTTTTTTCTTTTAAAAATAATAATAAATTAAATTAGAACCACAAGAATAAATTATTAATTTCAGCAATCTGCTAAAACTCACCGAATATATTTAATGGTTCCTAAAATTTTACCTAATATAATTTTTGTATAATCATTATTTTAATACTCCACAACGCCTTGATTTGAGCAAATCAAAATCCAAGTAAGTAATTTATTTTCTCAAAATTTATTTGAAATAAATAAGTTTATTAAAAATTATGTCTCTATCATGATCTCCATGAATATTTTTATACATCAAAACCCAATTTAAAATCTAACTAAAATACATGTGAGTATGTACAATACATATCTAAATTTTAAAACGCTTTTAAAAAATTTTACAATTGAAAATTTACCCAAAAAAAACTGCCGCTATATAGACCGGACCTGACTGGGCCTGGCCTGGACCCGGCCTGGCCGGCCCAGTCCTAGCCGGTCCAAGCCTGGCCGGGCCTGGCTGGGCCAGCAGGGCCTTGGGCCTGTTTAAAAAAAAAAGAAAAGAAAAGAAAAAGAAATTCTGGACCAGGCCTGGGCCTGGCCTGGTCCAGCCCGGACCTAACCTAGGCCTGGGCTTGGGTTATTAGAGTTATAATTAAAAAAAGAAAGAAAAAAGAAGAATGCATATAGAAAAACAAATAGTTAAAAATATCAAAAAAAATGTAGAAAATAAAAGCAATAGTTTACAATATTTCTACAATATTTCTACTTTCTATGATAAATTTCTTTAAATAAATAGCAACCTGAAATTAAATAAAGCCACCCACTTTAAAACCATATTCCTTAATTGTAAATTTAGACCCGTTAAATATTCTAATGATTTAAAGCCTATTAAAAATACAACAAAAATTAGAAATTGGTTTAAATTAAATCTACTAAATTCATTAAACCTAAAGAATCATATTTCTAGCTCCTAAACTAATTAATCAAGATTTAAACTCCTTAAAATATCCTTTTAAAAATCTAACAATTTCTATTGAATGAACTATGTAGATTTATTGGGGCCTTATGATTTAAGTGCTTTGGACTTGGGATCGAGTTTAGGTGAGTGTTTTCTTTTCCTTCTATAATTCTATTTTGTGAGTGTTTTACTTCCTTATTTAATTTTATTTAATCGTGTTGTGAGTGTTTCTTTTCTTATGTAATTTTATTTAAATTTTGTTGTGAGTGTTTTTTCCCCCTTCAGTTAACAAGAATTCTTGTGATGAAGGATTTTATCTAGTTATCTAATTATGTTGGTTAAGTTAATGTTCTATTATTTAGAAATTTCATAATTTTCATGAATTCCCTCCATGCATTAGCATTGTTATGTATACCTGTATGCAATTAAGTTCATTTGTTCTTAATAATAAACCTTCAAGATCAGTACATGACATCGGTTAGGACTTTGCCACTAAGACTCACCTGGATGACATTTGTGACCATCATTTTTATGTTATCTAACTACTGGAAAAAAATATTGTTAGACGGTAACAACCTCGTCCTGTTTATCATGTTCACCGACATATATATCCTGTTATACATGTATCACGATTTCACTTTTGATGTTACTGTTATCATTACCGAGTTATCCCAGTAGATTTAGGAATATTACATTAATAATCTTGACAACTAAATTAAACAACTTATATTAGAATTGGGAAAATTGATGGATGAGACAGCGTCTGTATTTTGGGTGGACCTAGGATTTAGGTTGCGCAGCCGAAAGAGGGTTCCACTGCAGGGTTCCCGTGGGGTGACTGGCACCCCGTCCTGTTCCTGTTCTTATTATATATGTTATACATGTACCTGACCTGTTATACATGTTCCTGACTACCTTGCGGTAGGTCCTGGTTCAGTGTCAGGAGTCTGGGCCGTGGTCCGGGGTATGCACGAGACCCACTTAAAACACAAACAATGTCTCCAACCGATCAGTTTCAATAATTGAGGACCTCGATTGGCACGTGTAGTTGGCGTAGTATGGGATGCGTCTATTACATGTGGCAATTGGTGTTCGCTGACATAATTAATAATGATAAACTGTTAATGTATTATGACTGACCGTGATCACTCGACTGTACATATATATAACTATGATCGACATATAATTGTAGCATGGCCGGATTGTATACCAGACTAGTGATATATGTCGGTTACAAGTTTTGACATTAGTGGTCAGGATGCTAGTTATATATCCTTCATAGCTTTGTTCTTAACATTGATTATTCTGTTATGTTTTATTTCAGTTATGATGTTGTTATTGCTTGTGTTGTTATACACGAATACCTTTCCCTTTACACACACACTCATTAGGTGGCTTCTGACGACGCTGAATTTGCACGTCCAGGGATTTTTGAACATCTTCTTATATTGTTCAAGTATTCGTGTGATCGTATGTATTACGAGGAGCTGGAGTCTCTCTTTTCTTGATTATAGGTATTCTTGATCTTTTATCCTGATTCTATTTTTATTGCATCCTGTTGCCATTTCTTTCTTATATTCATCTGCTATCATTGTGTTAGATATTTATATGTGATATTGCAGTGATATTGATATATTATAGTAGATTTTTATAACTTGTTCAGGTTACTTTAAGCTTAGCGTGTATGTGTGGGGTATTTTCCTCGCATATATATGTCGTCGACCTTCGTCATGACTCCGTTTCCTCGTATTTTGGGAAGCGGGGCGTGATAGAGTCCGTGTGACAGGCCTCAGAGAGTTCATCGCTACTGTTGATAGTGAGGCCTCGGACGCAGAAAGTCCCCGCTTTGAGGGAAATACAGGTGTTGAGGCTCCACCAGATGCTCCTGGTGGGGTAGGCACAGCCCCCATGGAAGATGTAGAGGTAGAAGAAGTGGAAGAAGAAGATCCCGACGTCCACTTCAAACGAAAACGGCGAGGTGGATCTCGCAGAAAAAGGGTAGTGAAGAAGCCTCGTCGCTATACTCCCACCGTTATTACAGAGGGTGAATCAGCTGCAGTGCCTCCTGCTCCCGCTCCGTTAGTTATTAAGCTATCAGCTCTGAGGCAGACTGTTGATAAAACTACGCCTGACCTGAGTAAGATCAATTCTATTCTTGCGATATATACTTATATATATTTCATACAACTCATTTGTTTATCCTATGATTCAGGAACAGAGACGGCGAGAGAACCGAGAGCCGAGGCTGTAGGAGAACAGGGGGATTATTATGATCCTCTGTTCACTTATAAATAAAGTGACGAGGCTAGCTACTTCGTCGTCTCAGAAGACTCCGGAGGTGACACGGCTGACGTCGGTCCTTCGGGTGTTGGGACCTCCAAAGGAAGTCCCCTGGCCTCCAGCTCTTTAGGATGGACCACAGAGGGTTCGGCGAGTGAAGGTGAGCCGGCCGTTCGTCTTGACTCTGCCAAAAACTTTCCTATGGAGCCTGAGGGGATTGATGCTGCCGTCGAGAAATTTCAGAGAGAAACTGCGGCTGAGGCAGTTAAGGCGATATCACCTTTCGGTAATACTTTGATCTTTTGTGAGTAATTCTTTCCTGATATTCATTATGCCTTGCTCAAATAAAGTTTTACCGCATGTGTTCCGCCTTTAGGTGCATCGACTTCAAGGGAGTCGGCCAATCTTCCTGAGGGAATTAGGGGTGAAGCAAGTACTTCGACCGCAACAGACGCTGTTGAGTTGGATACCTTGTATCACGACTTGCCCTCTTATCAGCCCGAACTGGTCAGTGAAAAAGAGGCTGAGGGGACAATGGTTACAGAACCACTCTCATTTCTGACTACATCGGTAAGTGAGATGCCAGTAGTTTCGCCAACGCTGCCCATCTTGACAACCACGGAGCTGAAGGTAATTACCAGTCCTACCTCCCAACACTGGTTGTTGAGCCAGCTCTCCTGGAAATAGTCACCAGCCTTACTTCGATTGTGGTTAGTGTACTGGTTTCAATGAGGACTCCTCTGAGATCACTGGCGACTCCTCATATTGCTCTAGCCAGCGCTTTTGTTATCCCTTCTATAGTTACATCAGTGAAACCGGTGGAAGCTTTGCCTTCAGGGGCCACTCGTCACCGGAAGTAGTTGAAGCTGAGAATGAATTTGTGGCTGAGCTAGTCGACAGCTTTTATAAGGGCTTGAAGCGATCTATTGCTTTGGTTTTGAAGAGCTAGACTACCTCGTTCTCTGCTTTGAAGGTGGTCCTCTCTCGAAGTATTGACAGCATTCGAAACTTTAGAGGGGATGACCAAGCCGCCACATTAGAGCTTCTTATGGAGAGGCTTGAGAGGGATGTAGACGAATGGCGCCGCCTCAGCCATTCAGACTTGGACTCCTCAGTCAATGAATAGCTTGAACACCTCGCTGCTCAAATGCGTGAAGCTCATCTTGCTGCTAAAGAAGCAACTAAGGCAATTTCTTCAGATTTGAAATCCTTAGAGAAAAGGAGAGTAGAAATTAGGGATGCCATAGATGCTTCCAATAGTGCTATTCTCGACGCTGAGGATAAGATTAAAAAGGCCAAGAAAATGATCAAAAAGGCCAATCTTCTTTTGTCCAAGGCTGAAACGGTGTGTCTTGAGGAGATTGCTCGGCTAAAGCAACTTAAGGCTCAGAATGACGAAGGCCTGCAACAGGAGCTAGCACAGAGAGCGTCTTTGGCTGAAATTGAGGCACGCCTGTCCCAAACAACGAGCTTTAATGAGGCCGAGTTGAGGTCGCAGGCATTCATCAGAGCTGCTGAGGAGAGGAAGAATAGGCTGGCCCTCCTTGAAGAACGGATCAAGTCCTACGAAGCACCCTCGTAGCTTGTAATCCATGTATTCATGTATCCCTCTTTTGGAATCAATAAAAAGTAATTTTATTTGACTTCTCTGTTGTATTTTCAACTTATTTTATCTTCTGAATTTGCAATTCTTACTTTTAAGTTGTACTACAATGGTATAACTAATCTAATCAGAGGTAATAAACTGATAGGATTATTACAAATTTGAGAAATGGCTCAACTCAAATCATATTGAGATGAGGATGAAGAAATGAGCTTGACGATCTTCACTGTTCAGAGGTAAATATTAACGTAACAGATTAAAGATCATCAGATGACCTGGACATGATGATTAGGAATCACCAGATACGAAGCCTTGTCGTTCAGAGGTGATGAACTAGACATAACGACAAAGAAAGATGAGATTGAATATTTATCGGTTCAGAGGTGACAAACTAGACATAACCAATTTAGAAATTACCAAACTCGGAGTGTTTACTGTTCAGAGGTGACGAACTGGACATAACAGTAAGCAAAAGGGAGACTTGGCTATCTGTCGGTTCAGAGGTGAAAACTGGACATAACCGATTGAGAAGTGATCGGTTGCCAAGATTGCACATTTATTATCATATTCTCATACTTATTATAAAATAAACTCTGCTTGTTCCTAATTATTTTTTAATTTATTTGTAGGCCCATTCCTAAAGAAGAGTGAAGAGAAACGAGCCCAAAAAGCTCACCAAATTCTGATTTAATTCAAAATAAATTCGAAATCAAGGAATCAGGGCAGATCTTGGCAAATCAGAGAAGTTAAAAATCGTTTGAAATGGATCTTCCCAAATAAGGTGGTTAAAGCCAACAATCAAAGATTGTTTCGTCAAATCCAAGAGCTGAAACGAGAAATCCAGTTGAAGATAAAGCCAAAATGCGAATCCAGGAGTTACCACCCCCCGGCTGTGGCCACCTGGCCACAGCCAGGCCGTGGAAACGCGGCCAAACCCGCGTTTCTGCGGCCTTATCATTTCAGTTGGGGGAGCGTTTGCTCCCCCTATCTCCGCACGCCTCCCCCCTCTGGGTTTTTGCCTATAAAAGGCAGGGTTTTAACTGTAAACAGGAACGACCATACAGAGATAGGATTTAGTCCAGTTTTTCATTCTTTGTAGTGTAGGTTTTTGTTTTCTTTTTATGTAATTTTAATTTCTTTGTAAGCTTAGGTTAGATTGAGATTCATGTAAGTAAGAGAGAGGCTTATGTTGAGAGTGACACCGATGTACCTCCTCCTTTCTTCCATCGTTTCTGCAAGCAATAAAAGGTAACTTTTGTTTTATGTTTGTCTTTACTTTTGTAACCTTCTTCTTTCTACTTTTTCTCTTTTGGTTATGATGAGCATTCAAGTGAATCTAAAAGCATCAGTATAACAATGTTTGTGTGAGTGCCAACGATATTTCATGATGATGTTCTCCTCCTCAAGACTCCGTATCATTTCATTCTTGTTCGTCTTGATGATGTAATGTGAATGGGGACTGAGCTCGATCTTATGGCTTATGCGTTGAACGCCTCCGAAGCAAAGTAGAACATGCAAGGGTTCCAGGTAAGTCATCAACCAAAGGAGGTAAGTATTTCTTTAATCTTTTCTTTCTTTTCTTTATTTCTTTAGTTTAGATCACCAACACCAACAACACCCACTTCTTTTATCACTCCTTTTCCATTTCTTTGTACATATCCAATTCTGGTTTCTCCATCTTCCAATCTCTCACTTTCTACCTAACTTCATTGTAATTTATTTTTATTTTCTTTTTAACCAAAAAAAAACTTTAACCATTAATGGTAGCATAAAAGAGAACTTGCTAAACAAGCTTCCATCGCTAGTCCCTCCTTGTGGATCACGACCCGCATAGTCACTTGTTATTGCAGTAGAATTGAGTAACTTGCACTCTTTAATCTTAAAAGTTCTAAAATTCTGTATTTGTGTGCAGGTAAAACCTCAATCAAATTTTGGCGCCGTTGCCGGGAGGGACGGTAGGTTATTCTTTTTTAGATTTACATTTTTTGTTAACTTTCTTTTTTGTTCTTGGTGTACAGGTTTGACAACAAAGAATTTTTTCTGCAGTGGACATATAAGTGGCCTTAGACTCTGCTCAAGAAAGTAGAGCCAAGAAGCCCTCAGATTTGCTACATTCCTGTGGCAATCTGAGTGAACTACTAACCTGTATTTTTTACAGGTTGCCTGTAGTGCAAAGTTTAATATCTGTAGCTATCTATTTCCTTATTTGTCTCACTGTATTTCCTTTCTAACCTCAACAGTAAAATGATGTTTGTTAAATGCTAAAATGGTTTAGACTTTACATTTAGGCACGTGTATAATTCGTTTACATTTTACATTACTGTTGAAGAGTACTGGAGCAAAGGTACGTTTGCATGGCATATAGTTTAGGAAACATTCTTGAGTGATTATTTGCTTGTTGAATGTTACTTTTCTTTATCCTGCACACTTTGCACTATCAATTTAAGGGCTTGTCCTATAAATAAGATAAGGTGGAAAAATCATTACCCTTCCTTAGCCCACAAATAATCTCCTCACTCACTAACCCAAGCCTAACTAAAACTGAGTAGACGTTGGCCCTAAGGACATCTCAGACTCAATTAGGAGATTATCCTAAGGGGGAAGGTGTTAGAATTTGACTTCTGTCAAATTAGTGTCTAAGGAAAGGGATTGATGGGCAAAACCCCGAAGGCTGGTGGTTTGGCTTAATTAGGCCCGTCGTTTTTGCGCGGATACCTCCCACCAATCTTGCCCTGACCTGGCTGATTAGCTTGTGGTCAAAGTCTGCATTATACCTCCTATGGACAGTCTAACCAGTTAGGAGTCGTCTAGGTCAAATGTCTACCCTAACTTAGGTTAGAATTTCTTTTTTGTTTGCTTATTTGTTTGTTTTTTTTCTTTGTTTGTGTTTTATTGTGTGATATGGCTTATAACAATAATTTTTTCAATTTTAATGGTAATCCATATTACACACCAACCTCTTTTTCGGATATTACCAACCTGGCATATCATAACTTTAACCAACCTAGTGTGTCGGATTGGTCTTATCCGAATCAATATAACCCATGCCCCCAATCTTATAACCATAATTTTCAGAATAATTTCAACTCTTCACAGAGTCAGTGGGGATTCATCTCCCCCGAGTCTAATTTTCAACCAACTTGTCCTCCTTATCCACCTTGTCCACAATATTTCCAAGATTCATACTCAGTTCCACCAGTCCAAATAGAAAACCATTGATTTTGGAAATGAGTATGCGTGAGTCCAAACAAAAATCACAAAATCTGATGGACTCACAATTTCACCACCAATTCTAAAATAACACTTCATCTTTTCAACAAAACGATGAACCAATCAACTATGAAAAGATGCTTGAAGCCATGACTCAGGCTCAAAACGCTCGTAATCATGACATAGATATGATGGTCCAAACTCTACGTTCTCACCGTTTGGCCAGTTCTGATGTCGCTAACCATTCTGTTAGAGCCGAAGAGTCATGTTGTTTTGGAAAATAAGGTTCCATTTCAAAACAATCATTTGAACTTGCCCAAACTCCAAATTTTGAAAATGACGTTGACAGTTTGGCAAGTTATCCCTTTCCTGAAATTGAACTTGAGAATGAATATGATCATGAACCTCAACTTAGTGATTCAATTCTACTTCCTGGTTCAATTATGACTCGAGTGTCTTCACCTGATTTCAATCTTTTTCACGAGTTAACATTAGATCTTGTGCCAATTCATAATGAAATTGAATCGCCCATCTTTGATGATCATTTTGTTGGCCCAAAGACCTATCACTCTAGTTTTGAGGATGATCAACTCATGTAGTTATAGTACTAATGATCTTGTGTTTATTTAGTCTCAGATTTGTGATCAAGATCTTAGTTGGTGTTTAGCTTCAACAAAGGATTTAAAGTCAAGTTTTGGAGCTAGCACGGTTTGATTCAAGAGCTTGTGCATCAAGACCACATCAAGTACTCAAGAGGAGTTTAGCTCGTTGGATCAAGTTTGGACCAAGTCAAGAAGATGAGAAGACTTTAAGTGAAGACTTCAAGATCAAGACTTGTGTCTAGGTTTGTTTTTATTAAGATTTTGTTTTAGATTAAAATGTAAAGGATAGAATAGTTGGTGGATTGCTCAAGTATATCATATACACACACACACTCTTGATTTAGATGAGTTTTTCATAAAAGAATTTTATTTTGAAAAAATACAAAAGAGTTTTCTTTTTGAAAAATACTGGTTTGATTTTGGACTTCATATATACATGTGTTTTTAACCAAAACCGTTTTAGAGTTAAATGTCAAAAACATAGATATTTCACCATGTATGTGTAGTGGATCATATTCATACACTCTATACTTTAAAAGTGTTTAAAATATCTTGTTTTTGTATTTGGATAAGTTTTGTAAAAACCAATTTGGAAAATACGGTTTTCGTTTTTAGCAAAAATTTCTAAGTTACAAAAATAGTTCAAATTGTTTGTAACATATCTTGATTTTGCTCAAACATGTTTGATTATCAAAGTATAATATTGAAACTATTTTTGTAGATTTTTGGTGAATTTATGGGATTTTATTTAAGCTAAAAAGTCAACTTTTAAATCCCTATAACTGACCCTATCTTGCTTCTGTCGGTAGACCGGACCGGTCGACCGAGCTTGAAGTCGGTCGACGGAGTCAGTCGACCGACAGAATGTGCACGCCAAGCTGCTGGAGGGCCGGTCGACTGACCAGGTCGACCGCAGAGAGCTTCTGCTCTCTGGAAAGCCCCGGTCGACCGGGCCGGTCGACCGACAGAGAACTCTGTTCTCTGTTCCAGGTAGCGGTCGACCGGGCCGATCGACCGAGGCTCCAACGGTCAGAATTCTGACCGTTGGCGGTCGACCGGACCGGTCGACCGTCAGCCGCCAGAGCTGAAATTTGCCTCAACGGCTAGTTTCTCTAGCCTATATATATGGGGGGTTTGTGGGTTGTTTTAGTTAAGTTTTTAAGTAGATTTTTATACCAGTTTTTCTTACTCTTTCAAGAGGTTTTCTCCACTTATATTTGAGCCAAATACTTCCATTCAAAAGGAGAGTTTATCAAGAGTTTTCAAAAGTGATTTTCTTGCGTTTTTCACCACACATTCCATCCTTGTTTTTCTCACAAATAGTTGAGCTATGCATTGATATATTTATCCTATAGGAGTGTTCTTGTGAGATTGTTTTTAGGTGATCAAAGTGTTGTGATCACCAAAGACTTCTTCTTTACTTTGAGGAGACGGACGAGTGTGTTCGCGGTATTTCGAGTTCGTGTGTGAACTCGGTGTTTGAGGTGCGGCCTCGGCGAGCTAGTGGGCTTGCGGTATGTTCTTGCGGGAACAAGAGAGGGACTAGAGAGTCCAAAGAGCTTGTAGGTGTTGCGGCACCAAGTGATCAGGTGGGATCGATTTTAGTGGAAATCCTTCATAGTGTTGAAGGCGGGGACGTAGAGCAAGTGTGCTCGAACCTCGAAACAAATCTCTCGTGTTTGCGATTGCTCTTTCTCTATCTCTTCTTGTCTTTATATCTTGCATGCTTATATTGTCTTTATTTTTATATGCTTTATATATTGTGTGCTTAATTGTTATATGCTTGGGGTGTGTTTGCTAACACTAGTATTCAACCAAGAGAGCCAACGCGGCACCTCAACTCTTATTTAGAGGAATCTTGAGGAGTTAGTCTAGAGCCCTTCACGGGGAATCCGGCTACACTCTTGTGTTATACTTGGTGTTTAGTTTAATAAGTTTTTAATTTCGCATTATTTGACCATTAGATTAGCCATCACCTATTCACCCCCCTCTAGGTGATTACAAGTGGTATCAGAGCCAAGTGCTCTTGATTTGGGTCTTACAACCTTGAGTTAAAGATCCTCATTTTTTAGCTAATCACAATATTTGTACATACACCATGGATTTCATGTCACCTCCCACCTTTGACATTCTTAACATCCAAACTTGGAAGGTTAAGATGTCTTTGTACCTCAAAGCCTTAGGGATTCATGTTTATTTTGCCACTATTAGAGATTCTTATTGTTTAAATGGCAAAAATATTGAGGCTAATGCAAAGGCCATTCATGCTTTAAAGTGAACCCTAAATGATGAATATTTATCTAGGGTTTCTAACATTGACTCGACTTTTGTAATATGGAACACCATCATCTCTCTTGACGAAAAAGAATAATATTATACGGGGAGCGACTCGGATGTTGGAAGTGACTGACGCTTCCAACGCGTGCTACATGGTCCAAGGGGATAACCCCTTGAAGTAACTACCGAATCCAAGGTAGAAGAAGATGTTGATATGACTTATGATGAGCTTACATCTTTTTGTCAACAACTTCTTGAAAAATATGACATGCTTAGAAAAGATAATAAGAAAATGAAAAATAAAATTGATTGCATGTCAAAAGAGAAGGATTCTTTTCAAACAAGATTTGAAAATGCTTTAAAAGAAAATGAGTCTTTTAAAAATAAAGTTGCATGCAATGAAAAAGAAAATGAAAGTTTGAAAAATGAAAATATTTCCTTGCATTCTAAATTGAATGATTTATGTCAAGGAAAACTTCATTGAAAAACAAAATTGTTTTGGTGGAAAAACAAAAAGAAGTTGCTTTACAATAACTCTTTAAAAAGAAAAATGGTTAAAAAAGAAAAAAGCAAATGTTTCTAAAAAGAAAAAGACTATTGATCATGCTCTTCATGCCACAACCATTGATAAAAATGAAGTTAAATTTTTGAAAAATAAAATTGATAGTTTAAGCTCAACTTTGAGCAAATGTGCTTTTAATCATTTAGATTGGAGTCCATGTTTTCAAAGAAACAAACTCCACATATTCATGCACATCATCCACATCATGCATATACACATTTTGCACGTCATGACCACACCCACACTCATATGCATCCTAAAGTGTACAAATGTACACATTGTGGCCGCAAAGGCCATTTAGCAAAGTTTTGTTTCGATAAGTTACATCATATTAATTTTGCTAAGAAAAATGTTTGGGTTCCTTACAAGACTAACCCTCATGGACCCAAAAGAAAATGGGTACCAAAATTCCCACCTTTTATTTTTGATGTAGGTGCGGGCTCTCACAAAACGTGAGGGGGATGGTGCTTGATGGTGGATGCACATGGACATGATGGACACATATTTGATGCACTGCTATCAAGGAGGTTTGGTGGGACAACCACCGTGTTTTGGAGTTAGAGCATAGTTCTTTGGTTTGGTAACTATCTCTAAAACTCCTAATTTATTTACATGTTTTTTCTTATATAATATTTTTAGCATGTTCGTGTTTTATTTGTTTTGTGCTTCATGTGGTAAATACTTGTTTAAATGTAGTTTTTATCAAAACTTGTGTATATATGTGTACAAGTAGTGAGCAACATTTGATTCATATATGTTTGCACTTCATTGCTCATTTGTACTCACTATATGCACATATATAGCCTAGTTTTGATGATTTCCTCATTTACACTTGTTTTGCCAATTTTCATGTTTTACTTCATGTATATGTATTTTATATTCAAATCTAATAAATATACATGTATACCCCATGAGTCATTTGCCTTCATGCAATTTACATTATGGACTCTTTCTATGTTTGGGATATGTATGCATATTGTTAGGATTTGATAAATCATACATATACCTAGAAGTTTATTTCTTATGAAAATAAATTTCATGTTTTTTCATGTTTTGATAAAAATAAGATTTATGCTTGTTTTGAGCTTCATTGATTATCTTCATGGATAATGCTAATTACATGATTTTTGTGCACTCACACTTTATTTTATTTATTCATGACTTTGTTTCATGATTATTTTTTAGCCTTATAGATTTCGAGTGTCACTTCTTATGTATTTAGTATGTTTCATGATAGACATATATATTTGGTTTCATGTTTTGAAGGATCTTTAACTAGTTTTTCAAAAATAACTTTTAACTAGTTATTATTCTTCATTTGGTAGTGTTTTTCAATAAAAATATTTTCAAGCCCTATTATTTTCGAAAATCCCTTCCAACACCGTTATGGGTGGACGGATGGGCGATTATGCCTTGCAAACCTTATTGAAAATCCTTTACCTTGTGCAAAAAGGGTGGTAGGTTTTGAGTTATATACTTGATCTCAATTGATATATATTTTTTGTATAGTACTCATATTTTGTTTTCTATATATGTATGCTTCATAATTTCCATAATATCAATTCCTATTGGTATTTTCATTCTCACACATATATATGATTTGTTTGTACTTGAGTTAAAATCGATTTACATATTTAAAGCACAAAGTATGTTTATGCTAAGCTTGATTCAAATCCTTATTTTCAATTGGTTTCTCAATCGATATTTTAATAAGCTTATGCATTATTTTTAAAATTGGTATCAATATGATTCTATTTTGATTAAAATTCAAAATTGTAATGGTTATTTACAATTGGTATCTTAAAATTTGATTGATTTATAAGTGGTACCTTTAAAAATTTGTGTTTATATGAAATCTTAAAATTTGATTACAAGTGATATCTCAAAATTTGTTTTATTGAGGAAAATTCAAAATTTTGTTTTAATATGAAATTTTGAAAATTAAAAATGTTTTGATTTGTATTGCCTATATGCAAGGAGAGCTTAACATCTCTTCTACATATAGATTCATGTTGAGTGTATCTTATATTGAGGAGCTTGACAACTCTTCTTTATGCGGTACACGTGTGTAGGGGGAGCTTCACATCTCCTCTTATGCATTACATATTATGCGTTATGTGAATTAGGGCTTGTCATCCCTCTTTCATGTAATGTATATATGTAGGGAAGTTAACTTAGCGTCTTCCTCTTCATGAATGTATATCGCATATATCTCTATTATTGATTTGTTTTATGTCACCCATTTTATTATTTTTTTTTGTTTTTGACACAAAGGGGAGAACATTGTTTTGTTTTTACTTTAACTCCTTTGTTGATGATTGACAAAAGGGGGAGAAGTATTTAGTATATATGCATGTTTTCCTTGCTTTATTCATAAAGGGGGAGAAGGATTTATGTTTATGCATATATGTTTTGTATTGCAAATAGGAGAAAAAGAATTTGATGAGTTTTATGCTTGTTTATGCATGTTTATCTCCTTATGTTTGCATACTTGTTTAGTTAGTTTATGTGCTTCATTGCCATATCTTATTGCTTATTTGTTATGCATGAGTTAAGGGGGAGCTTCTTTGAAGCTTTACTTTAATCCATGCATATATAACTCCATGAGTTTTATCATCATGAAAAAGGGGGAGATTGTTGGCCCAAAGGCCTATCACTCTAGTTTTGATGATGATCAACTCATGTAGTTATAGTACTAATGATCTTGTGTTTATGTAGTCTCAGATTTGTGATCAAGATCTTAGTTGGTGTTTAGCTTCAACAAAGGATTTAAAGTCAAGTTTTGG
This sequence comes from Agave tequilana, assembly GCA_038442645.1. Classification (NCBI taxonomy): domain Eukaryota; kingdom Viridiplantae; phylum Streptophyta; class Magnoliopsida; order Asparagales; family Asparagaceae; genus Agave; species Agave tequilana. Next base: position 45,537 of record JAVJIF010007597.1, read on the forward strand.
AGCTAGCACGGTTTGATTCATGAGCTTGTGCATCAAGACCACATCAAGTACTCAAGAGGAGTCTAGCTCGTTGGATCAAGTTTAGACCAAGTCAAGAAGATGAGAAGACTTCAAGTGAAGACTTCAAGATCAAGACTTGTGTCTAGGTTTGTTTTTATTAAGATTTTATTTTAGATTAAAATGTAAAGGATAGAATAGTTAGTGGATTGCTCAAGTATATCATATACACACACACACTCTTGATTTAGATGAGTTTTTCATAAAAGAATTTTATTTTGGAAAATACAAAAGAGTTTTCTTTTTGAAAAATACCGATTTGGTTTTTGGACTTCATATATACATGTGTTTTTAACCAAAACCGTTTTAGAGTTAAATGTCAAAAACATAGATATTTCACCATGTAGTGGATCATATCCATACACTCTATGCTTTAAAAGTGTTTAAAATATCTTGTTTTTGTATTTGGATAAGTTTTGAAAAAAACCAATTTGAAAAAATACGGTTTTCGTTTTTAGCCAAAAATTTAAGTTACAAAAATAATTCAAATTGTATGTAACATGTCTTGATTTTGCTCAAACATGTTTGATTATCAAAGTATAATATTGAAACTATTTTTGTAGATTTTTGGTGAATTTATGGGATTTTATTTAAGCTAAAAAGTTAACTTTTAAATCCCTATAACTGACCCTGTCTGGCTTCTGTCGGTCGACCGGACCGGTCGATCGAGATTGAAGTCGGTCGACTGAGTCGGTCGACCGACGTGCACAGAATGTGCACGCCAAGTCTGCTGGAGGGCCGGTTGACCGACCCAGTCGACCGCAGAGAGCTTCTGCTCTCTGGAAAGCCCTGGTCGACCGGGCTGATCGACCGACAGAGAACTCTGTTCTCTGTTCCAGGCAGCGGTCGACTGGGCCGGTCGACCGAGGCTCCAACAGTCAGAATTCTGACCGTTGGCGGTCGATCGGGCCGGTTGATCGTCAGCCGCCAGGGCTGAAAATTTGCCCCAACGGCTAGTTTCTCTAGCCTATATATATGGGGGTTTGTGAGCTATTTTAGTTAAGTTTTTAAGTGGATTTTTACACCAGTTTTTCTTACTCTTTCAAGAGATTTTCTCCACTTATATTTGAGCCAAATACTTTCATTCAAAAGGAGAGTTTATCAAGAGTTTTCAAAAGTGATTTTCTTGTGTTTTCACCACACATTCCATCCTTGTTTTTCTCACAAACACTTGAGCTATCCATTGATATATTTATCCTATGGGAGTGTTCTTGTGAGATTGTTTTTAGGTGATCAAAGTGTTGTGATCACCAAAGACTTCTTCTTTGCTTTGAGGAGGCGGACGAGTGTGTTCGTGTGTTTCGAGTTCGTGTGTGAACTCGGTGTTTGAGGTGCGGCCTCGGCGAGCTAGTGGGCTTGCGGTGTGTTCTTGCGGGAACAAGAGAGGGACTAGAGAGTCCAAAGAGCTTATAGGTGTTGCGGCACCAAGTGATCCGGTGGGATCGATTTTAGTGGAAATCCTTCATAGTGTTGAAGGCGGGGAAGTAGAGCAAGTGTGCTCGAACCTCGAAACAAATCTCCCGTGTTTGCGATTGCTCTTTGTCTATCTCTTCTTGTCTTTATATCTTGCATGCTTATATTGTCTTTATCTTTATATGCTTGATATATTATGTGCTTAATTGTTATATGCTTGGGGTGTGTTTGCTAATACTAGTATTCAACCAAGAGAGCCAATGCGGCACCTCAACTCTTATTTAGAGGAATCTTGAGGAGTTAGTCCAGAGCCCTTCATGGGGAATCCGGCTACACTCTTGTGTTATACTTGGTGTTTAGTTTAATAAGTTTTTAATTCCGCATTATTTGACCATTAGATTAGCCATCACCTATTCACCCCCTCTAGGTAATTACACATTTTATTGAACTTGACCAATTTCATACTTTTGAAAGTCCCATTGACAAATTGGCAAGTTCTCATTTTTATGAAATTGAACTCAACAAGAAATGTGACCTAGATTCTCAAATTTGTGATCCAGTTCAAATTCCCGAATCAATATTGACTCCTGTTTTGTTACCCGATTTGAGTAATATTTTAGAGTCAGTTTTGATTCGCACACCTGTCATTCTTGAACTTGAATCACCAATATTAAGTCACATTCCATTGTGGGAAAATGAATGTGGACTTGAGTTTCAACTTCTTGATTTGGAGCCACTTCCTGAACCAATCTCGACTCCTGAACCTTTATTTGACTTAAGTAACTTTTCTGAGACGGTATTAGTTCCAGTACTTCCTAAGTCCAAGTCAATCATTCTATCTTTTCACACTCCATTTTGGGACAAGGCGGTTGACAAAATTGACTCCAAAATTAATTATGGAATTTGAAAATTAGATGGGGTTAAATTTTTAATAAAAAACATTCATGTATATATCATTTTAGTGGGTTATATTAGAGAAATTTCTGGTGGGTTCCTCCGAACTCCACGAAAAGTCGATTGGGCCGCATTTCGTGGACCAATCAAACCACCACCGGAACCACCACCTTAAGGTAATATTTCCTTCTCTTTCTTCTTTTTCATGCATCTATGCATTAATTCATACATTGAGGACAATGCATGAGATAGGTGTGGGGGATGGTTCTAACATAACTTAGGTTTTTCTTTTTATTAAAAAGAAAAAAATTAACATTTTCTTTACTTTCAAAAAACTTTTTGAAAATAGAAACAATATTTTGACATATTTTTTGTAAGAAATTGAGTCAATTTTAAGGAATAGGAAAATCAAAATTAGGATTTCTTATACTTGGTCAAAATAAGATTATTTTTTTGATTTTTAGAGTTAGGAAGATAATTTGTCAAAGTATTTAGTCTTGATCTTTACTTTAATAAAATATGCACACTTCATACACTTACACACTTAGGGTTCAAAAAACGAAGATTCTTATGCCTTATTTAAAAAAGAAAAAGAAAAAATATATCTATGAAAGATGAACAAATCTAATTATTGATTAGCTAGGTGTTTTGGCCTAAGTAAGCATTAGTGTTTATGCGAAAGATGATTAGATAAGTTTGAGAAAAATATATATATAAAAATCCTCTGATTAAGCTGGGTATTTGTGCCTAATAAAGCATAAGTATTCACGCCTAAAAATGGTTCATATAATAAATTCTTAGTTTTGTGGCCTTTTTTGCTCGAGTCCTTAAGTCCTTGGGGTGTTTTCTCACCCGGTGCCCTAAGACCGTTTGGTTTGGGAGTCATCGATTAAAGGCTTGTTACATTGGAAGATTAGAAAGCCTAATAGAACTAAGGAATAATACCACAAATATATATATATATATATATATATATATATATATATATATATATATATATATATATATATATATATATATATAAGGCATAAGAGTTAGAGCTAATGAACCCTTAGTCAAAATTTTCACGGTCACAAGGTACATATGACTTAGGGTAAAGTAATAGACTAGATGAGAAGTACAATTTGACTCCTTACTTTGATTGATAACAAATTTTTGAATAGAGACTAAGTTTAGGAATGAAAAATTCAGTTTTCCTGTAACTTATAGATTACTTAAATCTTACAATTATATTTCAAATATTTTTCTCTTTCAAAATGCTTTTCGAAAATACTAACTCTTTGTTTCTCTTTCTTTATGGATTTTGTGGGTGTAATCCACTGAAAACCCTCACGAGACAAAACTCGCCTCTAGGTTTTTGTTTTCTTTTTATGTAATTTTAATTTCTTTATAAGCTTAGGTTAGATTGAGATTCATGTAAGTAAGAGAGAGAGGCTTATGTTGAGAGTGACACCGATGTACCTCCTCCTTTCTTCCATCGTTTCTGCAAGTAATAAAAGGTAACTTTTTTTTTATATTTGTCTTTACTTTTGTTTCCTTCTTCTTCTTTCTACTTTTTCTCTTTTGGTTATGATGAGCATTCAAGTGTATCTAGAAGCATCAGTATAACAATGTTTGTGTGAGTGCCAACGCTATTTCATGATGATTTTCTCCTCCTCAAGTCTCCGTATCATTTCATTCTTGTTCGTCTTGATGTTGTAATGCGAATGGGGACTGAGCTCGATCTTATGGCTTATGCGTTGAACGCCTCTGAAGTAAGGTAGAACATTCAAGGGTTCCAGGTAAGTCATCAACCAAAGGAGGTAAGTATTTCTTTAATCTTTCTTTCTTTTCTTTTATTTCTTTAGTTTAGATCACCAACACCAACAACACCCACTTCTTTTATCACTCCTTTTCCATTTCTTTGTACATATTCAATTCTGGTTTCTCCATCTTCCCAATCTCTCACTTTCTACCTAACTTCATTGTAATTTATTTTTTATTTTCTTTTAACTAAAGAAGAACTTTAACCATTAATGGTAGCATAAAAAAGAACTTGCTAAATAAGCTTCCATCGCTAGTCCCTCCTTGTGGATCACGACCCGCATAGCCACTTGCTATTGCGGTAGAATTGAGTAACTTGCACTCTTTAATCATAAAAGTTCTAAAATTCTATATTTGTGTGCAGGTAAAACCTCAATCAAGAAGCCACCAAGCTCGAAATTTTGTCATTCAGATGTGATAAACTGGACATGATGACAAGGAAAGATGAGATTGGATATTTATCGATTCAGAGGTGACAAACTGGACATAACTGATTTAGAAATTACCAAACTCGGAGTGTTTATTGTTCAGAGGTGACGAACTGGACATAACAGTAAGCAAAAAAGGAGACTTGGCTATCTGTGGTTCAAAGGTTATAAACTGGACATAACCAATTGAGAAGCCACCAAGCTCGAAATTTTGTCATTCAGATGTGATAATCTGGACATGATGACAAAATGAAAGATGAATCCGATTTTAGGGATCGGTCTATTCAGAGGTGGTATACTGGACATGATAGACTAAGACACACTAAATTTCGAATCTGCTGCCAGAGGTAGTCGCATTAACGTAGCAGCTAGCCTAGTAGGGACTGCAAGGGTGAATTGGATCTGGGCACCCGTTGGTTCAGAGGTAATATGGACATAACTAATTAAGAGACATCAGGCTCACAATTCGCTATTCAGAGGTAGTCGTATTAACATGACAGTAAGAACTCCTGACCTTGGTAGAGGGAAGGAGAACAAAGTTATGAACATATCTGTTCAGAGGTGGTGAACTGGACATGACAGTTAAAATACCATGAGAAGGGAGATCTAGGTATCCGTCGGTTCGGAGGTGGTAAACTGGACATAACCGATTAGAAATTGCTAGACCCAAAGCCCTGCCGTTCAGAGGTGGCAAACTGGACATAACGGCCAAGGAATAGTTCCTACTGGACTGAAATATGAGATTTGGTTATTTGTCGGTTTAGAGATGATAAACTGGACATAACCGATTGAGAAGCCACCAAGCTTAGGATTTTTACCATTCAGAGGTGACAAGCTGGACATAACGGTAAAAGGAATAACCCCATGGGGGGAAATAGGATTTGATTATAAATTCTGTGAGAAATTGATATCTCCTTTGGATATTTTTGAAAAAAAACTGTGAGAGGTGTATTGTTAACGTGACAACCGAGAGAGTCCATTGGGGACTGAGTGGGAAATAATGACTTTGAGGAGAGTCTACTAGAGATTTGCTGGGGAGCTAAGAAATATGAATCTCATGAAAGATTATATGTCAGAGAACTCCATGGGGATTTGCGAAGCAACTTGTCAAAGGTGTAATGTTAACTTGACAAGGATTCATTCTTACTGTTAGAGGTGTTTGAACATAACAGTAATTTGAGTGGACCTGTCATTCTGTTGAAGAGAATGACAAGCGGAGTTTATTCACCGGAGAAGTTGACCAAATTCGCAGGGATGTTAGTTTTATCCACCGGGGAGTAGGCTAAAGTCTCACTATTAGAGGTTTAATGTTAACGTGATAGGTTAGACTCGTTATTTTTGCAAGGGATATGAATACCTTTCTATGTGGTCTTACCATTCCATGGACGGGAAATGGTAAGTGATTTTGGAGAGGGAATCAAATGAGAACGGGTCCCTTAGGATTTTTCGCAAACCCTCAGCTGTCAACGGATTTGATGTGCCTTTACTAACTACCGTTTGAGTCAGGCTAGTCATGCTATTCCCCTCAGCATGATGAGTTATCGAGGACTCATGTTGGGCTTAAAGGCCAACATTTTCCTCTATCCTTTGCTGTTAAAGGCGTTGGATTATTTTGTTACTTTGAGTAACGCGATGCTTCCCTGGGGTTTTCACTCTGTAGGTGAGTTGGGGATTAAAGGAGTAGACACGACCTCCGCGAGATCTTGGTCTGAAGGTCTTGATCATGGGTGTAATGTTAACTTGATCATGAGAAGGACCCTTATCAAGGATAATACTTCTTTAGGAACTTGTCGTTGATTGGCATCATGAGTTAGTCTACGTCTGAAGTCATAAGGCGATATGCTCCATTTGAATAGACTGTTTCTATCACAAACGGTCCTTCCCATTTGGGCTGGAATTTGCTTTTAGTTTTGTGCGTCATGATCATCGGTCGTCTGACGGCTAAAACTAAATCTCTTTTATGGAAAACCCTTTGCTTAACCTTCTTATTGAAGGCCTTTGAGATTCGCGCTTGATACAACTCAATATGTTGTTGAGCTTGTAATCGCTTCTTATCTAAGATTTCAAGCTCTTGGAGACGCAACCGATCATTGTCCTCTTTTGTCATTCTGGTCATTAAGGCGACTTGTAATGACGGCATCTGGATTTCTAAAGGTATGACTGCCTCGCACCCGTATACCAGGGAAAAAGGTGTATTACCTATCGGGGTTCGAACTGTGGTTCGGTAGGCCCAAAGACATTCACTAAGCTTCTCATTCCAATCTCGCTTATTTGATGAAACGAATTTTTTGAGTAGCTTGATAATTATCTTGTTGAATGCTTCTGCCAAGCCATTAGTGGCAGGGTTATAAGCAGTTGATGCCATATTCTGAATTCGGTATCTATCACAGAACCGATAGAATACCTGGCTTGCAAATTGGGGAGCGTTATCATGGATGATCCGCCTAGGGACACCAAATCGATGGATGACATGGTGTTTGATAAAATTAACCATGTTAGAAGTTTTAACTTCCAGCAGTGGTATAGCATCTGCCCACTTTGAAAAGTAATCGGTTATTGTTAAGATAAACCGGGGACCTTTTGTTGAAGAGGGGCTGATTGGCCCTATGACATCGATTCCCCATACTTCAAATGACCACGAAGCAACGGTTGGATGGAGCAACTCTGGAGGCTGATGTATGAAGTTTGCATGAATTTGGTATGCTTTAACCTTCGTACATACTGGATGGCATCGGCTATCATGGTCGGCCAATAATATCCAAGTCTGTGCAATCGATTCTTGAGTTTTAGACCTGGCTGATGAGCTTCGCATATGCCGTTGTGTGCTTCTTTAAGCACTTCTTATGCTTCTAAATTGGAAAAGTAACGGAGGAGGATACCGTCATATGAGCGGCGGTAGAGTATCTTTACTATTGGATCATAGTAAAAACAGAGAGACCTTCGTCTGATAGATGCCGCTTCTTTAGGGTCATCCAGCAGTAAACCATGCAGAGAATAATCGATGAGGGGAAATCGCCAATCTCTCTGTTTAACATTCGTCGAGACGTTATGGACCTCTTTGGTTCTCAACATATGTTTAGAACAAACAAGGTGCCGAGTAGTGTAACGCCCCGATTCCACGAATACGGGGACGTCACTGCGGCGTATATACGTAGGTCAGAGAGTGCCCCCACGTATATACGCTAAGCATAAAGTACAACAAGAAAGGATCAGAGTGCAACACAAAGCGTGGTATACACACATATGCCAACATAAAGGTACAGATACAAAGTCATCACAGTATGATAAACATTACATATTACATATGTCTTTTATCATAACAAGTCCAAAAGTCAAATATACAATAAAAGACAAAATGCTCACGAGTAGGATGAAGATCCCGTGAGTCAAAAGGAGTCAGGTGCAAGGAACTGGAGCTGAGATGCCTGCTCGCTAAGGAGAGCTCGATCTACGGTGGACAACTCCACTTCGATCCAAGCTCCGGAATCTGAATATGTAAATCCAAGGAATCAAGACATATAACAATAAATGAGCTACAGCCAAGTGGCTAAGAGACATGAATAGGGGTTAGAACACAAGTATGGAATATAAAGACAGGTATTAACATAATCATAAAACGGAAATTACAAGTAAAGCTGATTACAAGCAAAAGTGATTGTATATGCTTAAGTCACGGTCCCATGAGACTAATACATCGAGGGAATAATCCAAACAAGGAAACCCTCATCTATATACCGTTATCTCATGCCACGGTAATCCCAAGCATATAGAATCAGAGTTGCAAACCATATGGTAGTCAAAAAGGAATGCATAACAAGAATGACAAGGATCATGACAAGATCAAAACCGGAATCATCACTGGAATCATAACAAGTAAAGTAGGAGTCACAATATAACATGAGTCATAACAGGGACTATGACATGAAACAATAACCATAACAATAACCATAATTGAGCCTATTATTATTATTACTCGTCTGACCCATATATCTCGGTATGTGTCTCGGTATCGATCCCAACTCACATACATCCATATATAAGAAAGTCGAGGGTCGTTGTCGGAAGTAGATGGAGAACTGATAGCACTTCTTATAGTAGTTTCCATACACCTGGAATCGGTTTGGAGGCCCAAGTCCCCCTAACAGTCATCTAATGTGGGCCCAAGGTCCCACTAACAGTTATCTACTATATTTCGTCCCCCTACTATAAGCAAGGTATCGTTCCGGCATCCATCACTTCCACCCATACCCCATACAAGTTGTAGCTTATTAAGGATCATCAGTTTACGGGAATAAGCGAACATAACAGTAATAGCCCTACAGATTCAAGAGGTGGCCCCCACAGATTCAAGAGGTGGCCCCCACCGTGTGGTGTGGCACTTTGTTCCATGTGGCACTTTGCTCTGAGGGAAAGGATTCTAGAGGTGGCCCCCACCGAGTATGGTGTGGCACTTAGTTCCATAAAGCAAGGCAGGGTTCCCGTAAACACGATAATCATAAAGTCAAGTGTATCATGCTTGGTTTAAGAGATAGCATGACAAGGTGGTAATATATAACAAGCAATAAAACATAACGAAGAATTAATAATTGGCCGGGTCACTCATGACCTAACAAGAGGGTCTAACAAGGTAGTGGCATGTCAGTTGGTCAGGTGATAACATATTAGGTGTCATGTGATATACATGTGTTAAAAGGAAATAGATAACTGACAAGGCTGTATTAAGGTAAGGCAAGTGGAAACATAGAAACAACTTAGGGTTCAACGACCTCAAAGGGTCTGTCACGCATGCTATAAAATAAGGAAGCAATAGTATCACGGCAAGGTACAAGTATAAGAATGAAACAAGCAATTACAGGGCAATACATAAACATAGAATTATGGAGTAACTAGAAGTAATGTACACCAAGTAACGAGTCATGAAGCACTGTATACAAATACCTGAACCAAGCATAAGATCCAAAGTTTAGATAGGAATCAACTATAACAATCAGACAAAGTTAGTCGACTAGGTCAAGAGAGTAGTCGACTAATAGAAGGGTTAGTCGACTAACAGTAGGGTACAGTCGACTAAAACTGTGTAACAGAGAGTTGGGTTTCTGATTCAGGAAATGTTAGTCGACTAGGGTCAAGGGAGTAGTCGACTAATAGAAGAGTCAAGTCGACTAATAGATACTTAAGTCGACTAAGTCTGTGATACAGAAAGTTGGGGTTTTCTGGTTCAGGAAGGGTTAGTCGACTAGGTGGATTCAGGAGTCGACTAATAGTGATTTCCAGAGAGTTGAGATTTGTTTCCAGGGAAGATTAGTCGACTAATATTTGGGGTAAGTCGACTAATACTGTGTTTTTCAGAAAAGTTAAGTTTCAGCTAGGTGTCCTAGTCGACTAGCTCCTAGGTTAAGTCGACTATCGAGGTCGTGAGCAGAGTACAGAACTGAATCTAGGGTTTGGGTTTGATGGCCTAAAAATGTGATTTTTATGTTATGTGTGTACAAGATATGAAGGTTTAAGTACAATAGGAAGTGATCAAGTCTTGGTGAGTAAAGATACTCACTTGGATGGTTTAATTGGAGCTTGATCCAAGGAGGAGATGATGGCTTCAATCCACAATTAGTTGTTGCTTGAGATGGAGAAGGTGATCTTGGTGTTGCTTTGGGAGTTGGAGGTTGAAGATGAAGTCTTGACGATGCCCTAGATGAAGCCCTTGAAGTCTTGAGAGGGAGGAGGATCTTGGTGAAGAGGATTTCTCTTTTGGTGAAGTGAGGAAGAAAGTGGAGTGAAGTGTAAAGGGAAATTATATATATGATTGGGATTTTGTAAAGGGGGTGAAATAAGGTAGATGTGATGGGGGTTTTTGCAATAAGGGGAGGGGGTGAGGTGTCCCTCACCTGGCCACTTGGCCGGCTATGGGAGAGAGAGAGAATGAGTGGGATTAGATGGAAAGTGAGTGGGAAATGAGGTGGAAATTGGAGAAGGTGGGAAATTGGAAAAATTGGGATTTTGGAAAAGCTTTGATTTGTGGAGGAAAGAAAGGAATAGGAAGAGGAAAGAAATGAAATGATAAAGAGATATTTTCTCTTGGACCCAAAATGAAACTGCTGAATAGACAGATACCCGGGTTAAAGTCAAAGATGTGGAAATCAATTCGGAAAATGCCGGAATCGTCCGAAATTCAAGTATCTCGGATCGACTCGAAATAATTATCAAAAATCAATAATAATATATAAAGACCAATAGTGAAATCCGTTTGAAGAAATACTTTATAGTTTTGAAACTAAAAATCCTGGAATCAGCTACCTACCGACTCCGAAAGAATTTTCATAAAATCATAAAATTCTCAGAAAAGAATGTAAATAAGAAATATGATTCTAAGTAATTATGTCTAAAGGATCATCATGAAATTCCAAACAATTTGAGAATTAAAAATCCAGGAATCGGTCAGCGGCACTGGCCGACACCGGTTTTGAAGAAATTCATTTTAATTCCAGAAAAATCTAGGAAATCATGGAAAACCTAATATATTGGAAAATAACATTTAAAACTGAAATCGGTTAAATCTACGTATCAGAAAGACTAGATCGAAGAATATACTATGATCGGGCCCTCGGTTCAGACTAGGGTTGACTCCGAGTCCACGAATCCAAATCCAAGACAAAACAATCATATAAGGAATTCATAAAACAGCATAAATACAGGAAACAAGTCGAAAAAAATACGATCGAAAATCTGAATACGCAACTAAGTACGTATTCCGGGAACGGGGTATTACAAGTAGCCACTGTAAGGTGATAGTTGGTGTCGGCTGGTAAGGCTAACGTTGTTGCTAGTGCAGCCAGAGCATCAGCCTTAGTATTCTGAGATCGGGATACATGACTGATATAAAAGCCATTAAATAGATTAGCCATTTCGATGACTGTGTGATGATAAGGTACCAAATCTTCGTGACGGACCTCATACTCGCCTTTAGCCTGATTGACAATTAGTTTTGAATCACCATAAGCTTCAAGGTAGCGTATCCTCATTTCATGGGCTAGCTGAAGGCCAATGAGTAGAGCGTTGTACTCTGCCACATTGTTGGAGCATGATTCTGTCAGGGAAAATGCCCTTGGAAGAACATGATTTTGCGGTGAGATAAACACAACCCCCACACCAGCAATGATCTTGTCTTTAGGGCCTATTCGTAATGCTCCATCGAAGAACATTTGCCAAACTTCATCCTCTGAAGTTATATTAGATTCGAAGCCTTCATCTGGAATGTCTTCATGAAGTTTTGAGCTTTCCGGAACCGAATGAGCAGCCAAGAACTCTGCAAGTGCCTGACCTTTAACCGCCTTCTGAGGGACAAAGAACATGTCGTATTGAGATAAAAGGAGGGCCCATTTGGCTAATTTAGAATTCAGTGATCCTGATTTTATCATGAGAAGACGCAAAGGATTCACTCTGAAAATGACATGTATGGTTTGGCCAACCAAATAATGTCGTGTCTTCTGAATAGCAAAGACAAGAGCTAAGCATTCCTTCTAAATAGGGTTATAGCGAGATTCCGCCCCTATCAGAGTCCTGCTCAGATAGTAAATAGCCTATTCATGACCATTGTCATCTTTTTGAGCAAGCAGAGCACCGAGAGAATGGTCCATAGCTTTCACATAAAGCAGGAAAGGTTTTCCTGATGTGGGAGCCACTGAGACCGGAGGTTTAGTTAGATATCTTTTGATATCTTCATAAGCTTCTTGACAGGCTTGATCTCATACAAAAGAGACACCCTTTTTCATGAGTGGGGTGAAGGGTTGACAGCGGCCTGAGAGATTTGCAATGAATCTTCTGATATAAGCCAATCTACCTTGTAGGCCCCTAAGTTCTTTGAGATTTTTAGGTGGACGCATGCTCTGAATGGCTATGACTTTGTCTGCTTCAAGATGAATTCCCTTTGATGTAACAATGAATCCTAGGAACTTGCCACTCGAAACCCCCATGAAGGATTTTGTCGGATTCATCTTCAGTCGATGATCTCGCATTATGTCGAACATCGTTCTCAAGTCACAAAGATGGTCGTTCTTATTGCGGCTTTTGACAGCAATGTCGTTGAGAAAACATTCTACCGTCTTTCGGAGATGGTCACGTAAAATTATACTCATCGCGCGCTGATAAGTTGCTCCCGCGTTCTTTAATCTGAAAGTCATCACGGTACAGCAATACACCACCAACGGTGTCCGGAATGAAGTATGCTTCTCATCCTCTGGATACATCTTAATTTGATTATACCCTGCGAAGCCGTCCATGAAAGACATTCTTTCGAATTCGCAGGTATTGTCTGAAAGTACACCTAGAGGGGGGTGAATAGGTGTATCGCTAATCTAATGAACTAAATGCGGAAATTAAAACTTAATTGCAACAACACTTAATGCAACCAACGAGTGTAGCCGAATTCCCGGTGAAGGGCTCTGGACTAACTCCTCTTGATTCCTCTGAATAAGAGTTGAGGCACTATATGAAGCTCTCGTGGTTAAGCACAAGTGAGGCACACACAAACAAGCCAAGCATATAATATGAATGAGCAATATGAAATAATGCAAGGCACAATATAAAAGAGAGAGAGAGAGAGTTAGAGTCAATGGATCAAACGCAAACACGCGGATATGTTTCGAGGTTCGAGTTCACAGCTCTACGTCACCGCCTTCACACAAAAGGATTTCCAATCCACTAACTTATCCACACAGGACTCCCACACAGGGAGCCTCCACTGAGGATCTGGGGCAATATAATCACCGGGAGTACACAACTCCTCTCTTTACAAACACAACCTCTACACTTAGAGGCTAGGCAGAAAGCCACTAATATCAACCTCACAAATGAGGGATAGGCACAAAGTCAATACAACACAATCCACCTCTTCACTAAAAGGGATACCAACACAACCTCCACTATCAACCTCTCACTAGAGGGATACCCACAATCACCTCTCACTAGAGGGATATCACAAATAAAGGAGGGGTACAACACTTGGTGGTCTATCTCAACCACAAACAAATTTTCCCACAAAATAAAGATCCTATAGATAGGATAGAATGATATAGCTCAAGTGTGAAAAAACAAAAAGTTTGGAAATCAAAAACTCAAAGAAAACTCTAGGGAAAAACTCTAGATAGAATTGAAAATGAAGATCAAACCAATTCCCAAAGAATTTTCTTTTTAAATGATTTTCCAACCCTTTTAAAAAGAAGATAAAGATCAAATCTTTAAGCACTAAAAACTCTTTAAAAACTTGCTGGAAGATGTAAATTTTTGCTCTAAAAATTCTTAGCCAAAACACCCAAGAGATGGGGTATTAAAGGCCCAAAACAAATTTGCCCGTTGGCTGCTGACTAGCCAGAAATGGCCTTCCGGTCGACCGGCCAACGGTCAAATTTTTTGACTGTTGTGCCTTCCGGTCGACCGGGCCCTGAACCAGAGAGCAATGGCTCTCTGGCCGGTCGACCGCCCGGTCGACCGGGGCAACCCGAGAGTGGGTTGCCTTCAGTCGGTCGACCATCCGGTCGACCGGCCCAAAGGGCTGGCTGCGTGCACGTTCTTGTGCACGTCCGGTCGACCGGCTCTTGGCCCGGTCGACCGGTCGGTCGACCGCCAGAGCCTGGCAAGATTTTTAAGGGACTGAAAAATTTGGGTTTTTAATTACGAAATAAATCCCATAAAATCTCTAAAAATTCACAAAAATAAGTTCTTGCATGATATTTGAAATACAAACATGTGTGAAAAAATTCAACACATATTTCAACCTTTTTGAACCATTTTTGTGACTTAGAAATTTGCCGAAAACCAAAAACGGTATTCTCTAGAAACCAAACTTCTAAAGAAAAATACGGTTTTTCTATAAACTTGTATAAATACAAAAACATGATATTTAACAACTTTTAAGCATGTGGTATATGGATAGAATCCAATATACATATAAAGATATATATATCAATGTTTTTGATATTAAATCCGAAAATAAGTTTTGTTGAAACACAAACTTAAATACATGAATAGGCATATCAAAATATGTTTGTCTAAGTAGTTGAAGCATTCATGTATATAGAACACATCTAATATACATTAAACCATGTAAACTTGTTTTGATTCTATCTATTCATGAAAACTAAGATCGGTTAAACCGAAATCGAAAAATCAAATCAAAACATAAAACGTGTGTGTGTTGTGAACTTGAGCATATCACACTATCTAATCTTTACAAATGGATCTAAAAATATAAACTAAACTATGTACCGATATCTTCTTGTAGAGCGCCGTCTCCAAGTCGACTCGATCCAAACCGTGATCCACCGAGCTTGACTCCAACGAGTGCTAGATATGATCTTTGACGCTCGGGCTGTTGAATCACCATGTGAGAAGCTCCAAAACACCTTTGTTGAAGCTAATCACCTACTAATATCTTGGTTAAGTATCTGAAGCTAAACATCACAAGATTATTAGTAAATATAACTACATGAGTTAATCATCATCAAAACTAGAGTGGAAGACCTCTGGGCCAACAATCTCCCCCTTTTTGATGATGACAAAACTCATGGAGTTATATATGCATGGATTAAAGTTAAGCTTCAAAGAAGCTCCCCCTTAACTCATGCATAGCAATAAACAATAAATATATGCAAAGAATACTAAACATGAAATATGCATCAACATGCATAAAACAAACATATGTTTCCAAAAACTTCTCTCTTTTGTTTAAACTCTCAAATCATTTTTCTCATATACATAAAACTCAATATATGCAAAAACACAAATATACATAAAACTCAATATATGCATAAACACAAATATACATAAAACTCAATATATGCAAAAACACAAATATGCATATATAACTCAAAATCCTTCTCCCCCTTTTGTCAATCATTAACAAAGTGGTCAAAGAAAATAATGTTCTCCCCATTTTTGTCTTAAACAAAAAAAATATCAATAAGGGGTGAAATCAAAACAAAACTTTCTTGATACCAATTGAAAGAGGAAAAAAATATCAATTTAGTGCAACAAGATATCAATGAAATATACCACTTGAAAGTACATAATGTGGTACATAAAACAAATGTTTTAATATAGATTTAAATACCAATGATACCAATTGTAAGTAAATACCAATTAAATACCAATTGTAAATAAATAAATCATTTTTAGCAATTCAACCAAACATTTTGATATCAATAAAACATGCCAATTGAAAATAAAATTTATAGGTAATCTTGATACCAATTTGAAAAGATTAGTACCAATTGAAAGTAATTTTTCATTAAAAGCATATGATACTAAAAATAATCAATATTCTTTTACAATCATTTTTAACATAAAGTGTGGGAGTAGAATACCAAAATCAATTGAAAGGTGAAATACCAATTGAAAGTAGAAACATGAATTTTCTCCCCCTTTATGAAATATCAAACAAAATGATGCATAAGCTTGTATATGATACCAATTGAAACATAATCAATTGAAATAAATTAGTCATTAAGAAATCAAGCTTAGCATAGCCAAAATTTGTGCTCAAAGATATAGAGATATAGTAAGCACAAATAAAGCATATATATGTATGAAAATTAAATACCAATCGAAATTGATACTATTTGAAGTGAAAGCATACATATATAAAAACATATGAGTATACAAAAGAATGTCAATAGTGATACCAATTGAAAAAAATCCAAAGATACCAATTGAAAACAAAATAAGATCAAGTGTATAACTCATATTACTTTCCACCCATTTCATGCACATGTTTAAAAGGATTTTCAATATGAACATATAAGGCATGGTCGCCCAACCAACCGCCCGTTAATGGAAAGGGTTTTCAAAAATAGGTTTGAAATAGTATAGCATACTTGAAAACTCTTCCAAAATGAAGAATACGAACTAGTTAAAAGAAAAATTTGTAAACTAGTACGAAATCCTTCAAGCAAGGAATAAAAACAAAAAAATTCCATGAAAACATGTAAATCACATGATCACAAAACACTCGAAATCTATAAAGTCCATATCATACTCATGAAAACAAAATCATGAGAAAATAATAAATAAAGTGAGTGTATAAGTATAATGTGAAACACATAATCATGAAAATAGTCAATTTAGCTCAATATGAAATTCCTTAAAAAAAATGAAAATCATCAAAAACTAGAATACTTCAAGGTAATATGTATGTCATGTACAAACTAAAGTATACATACATATCCAAATATAAACGAGTCCACAAAAGTATATGCATGAAGGCAAGTGGCTCAAGGATGTATTTGTATAACCAATAGTTTGGACAAAATAGACATATACATGAAGCTAAACATATAAACATGAAAACATGTGTAAAATGGGAATACAATCATCAAAACTAGACTATACTAGTACATCTAATGAATACAAATGAGCGTTCAAGCACAAACATATAATGATCTATTTGTGGCTCACTAGTTGTATAAGTATATATCCAAGTTTTAATGAAAACTAACATCTAAACAAGTAATCAAAACATGAAGCATAGAAATCAAAACAAAAACTCATATGATCATTATGTACATGCACATGCATAGATCTAGGACATACACGTTAGTTAAAAATAAATGTGAGAACACAAAGATATAAATCCATATTAAACATGGGTGTCTCAAATAACTAAATATGTATATCACTAATCTAAATCTCATAGCATATAACATACTAATCATAAAACATCAAGACATGCTAAAAATGAATAATATGAAAGCATGTAAACATAAATGGGAGTTTAGAGATCGTTACCAAAACCGAGAGGGCAACTCTCTATGTCTCCAAAACAAGGTGGTCCTCCCACCAAAACTCCCTTGAAAGTGATGCATCCAAATAGTCCTCATAAAGCTCGGAACGCATCCACCTCAAGGCACCAACGCTCTCACGTCATGCGAGAGCCCACACCTACATCAAATACAATAGGGGTGGTCTTTGGTACCCACACTCTGGGTCCATGGGGGTTAGTTCCTTTCCTAACCCAAACAAATTTAGTTGCTAAATTTGAATCATGTATACGATCATAACAAAACTTAGCAAGGTGGCCCTTACGTCCACAATGTGTACAAGTGTACACATGAGCATACATAGTGTGATGGGTGTGTACGTGAGGAGCATGTGTATATCGTGGATGGTGTGCATGCATAGAAGGAACTTGTTTCTTTCGAAACATAGATTCCAAACGTGTATGGTTCATAGCACAATGGCTCAAAGTAGAGCCCAAACAATCCATATTCTTCTTTAACAAATTTATATCATTTTCAATTATAGAAGAAGTGTAGCATGCAATAGGTGAGCTAGATGGTGAAGCTACACTAGCATGGCAAACATGTGAATCTATATTATTTTTCAAAGATTTATTTTCATTTAAGCAAACTTCTAAATCTTTTGAAATACAAATAATTTTGTTTTTCAAGGAATCATTTTCTTTTAAAACTAAATCAACTTTTGAAGACATGTTTTCATTTTTCTTCAAAATATCATTACAATCATTTTTATTTTTTAAAAATTCATTTTCTTTTAGGGCAAGATCTAGTTGGGATTTAAGTGAGTCATGTTCACTTGAAATCTCTTCCTTCTCTTGAAAATCAAATCAAGTCTAGAAGACAAATTTTCATTTTCTTTATTTAAAGCAAAAGTCTTCTTTTTAAAAAGATTATATTTTTCTAGCAATTTTTCACAAACAATGGATAGTTCTTCATTCAAGGCATTGGGATCAACATAGTCATTACATGAAGAATTAGCATCATCACTATCTAATTGAGATTCCGAATATACCTCAAGGGAGTCATTCCCTTGGACCATGTAGCATTGTTGCTCGGATTCTCCACTAGATTCATCCTCCGTTTGGGTTGGCAATTGAAGTTTGGAGGAGGTCAACGTGTTCCACACTGCAAAGACGGAATCACAGTTAGAAACTAAGCACAAATATTCTTTATTAAGCGTGCTTCTAAGTGCCTCAAGGGCTTGTGCATTGGCCTCTACATGCTTGCTATTACTAAGATAGGATTTCTTAGTAGTGGCAAGGAAACATGCAAGCCTAGGGTTTTCAAGTACATGGACATCCTAAATTTTCACATGTCAATGTTGGAGACATCAAACATGGGAGGTGACAAGCAATCCATGAGTGTGTGTAAACAATATACGTGTGCAAAAACAAATGATAGATTAGCTAACCAAGATCACACTCCTAGGTGGTTAAACCAAATATCATGAGCGTAGGCTCTGATACCAATTGAAAGTACACATAGAGGGGGGTGAATAGGTGTACTGCTAATCTAATGAACTAAATGCGAAAATTAAAACTTAATTGCAACAACACTTAATGCAACCAACGAGTGTAGCCGAATTCCCGGTGAAGGGCTCTGGACTAACTCCTTTTGATTCCTCTGAATAAAAGTTGAGGCGTTATATGAAGCTCTCGTGGTTAAGCACAAGTGAGGCACACACAAACAAGCCAAGCATATAATATGAATGAGCAATATGAAATGATTCAAGGCACGATATAAAAGAGAGAGAGAGTTAGAGTCAATGGATCAAACGCAAACACGCGGATATATTTCGAGGTTCGAGCTCACAGCTCTACGTCCCCGCCTTCACACAGAAGGATTTCCAATCTACTAACTTGTCCACACAGCACTCCCACACAGGGAACCTCCACTGAGGATTTGGGGCAATACAATCACCGGGAGTACACAATTCCTCTCTTTACAAACACAACCTCTACACTTAGAGGCTAGGCACAAAGCCACCAATATCAACCTCACAAATGAGGGATAGGCACAAAGCCAATACAACACAATCCACCTCTTCACTAAGAGGGATACCAACACAACCTCCACTATCAACCTCTCACTAGAGGGATACCCACAATCACCTCTCACTAGAGGGATATCACAAATAAAGGAGGGGTGCAACACTTGGTGGTCTATCTCAACCACAAACAAATTTTCTCACAAAATAAAGATCCTATAGATAGGATAGAATGATATAGCTCAAGTGTGGAAAAACAAAGAGTTTGAAAATCAAAAACTCAAAGAAAAACTCTAAGGAAAAACTCTAGATAGAATTGAAAATGAAGATCAAACAAATTTTCAAAGAATTTTCTTTTCAAATGATTTTCCACCCTTTTAAAAACAAGATAAAGATCAAATCTTTAAGAACTAAAACTCTTTAAAAACTTGCTGGAAGATGTAAATTTTTGCTCTAAAAATTCTTAGCCAAAACGCCCAAGAGATGGGGTATATAAAGGCCCAAAACAAATTTGCCCGTTGGCTGCTGACTAGGCCAGAAATGGCCTTCCGGTCGACCGGCCGGTCGACCGGCCAACGGTCAAATTTTTGATCGTTGTGCCTTCCGATCGACCGCCCGGTCGACCGGGCCCTGAACTAGAGAGCAACGGCTCTCTGGCCAGCGACCGCCCGGTCGACTGGGGCAACCCGAGAGTGGGTTGCCTTCAGTCGGTCGACCGTCCGGTCGACCGGCCCAAAGGACTGGCTGCGTGCACGTTCTTGTGCACGTCCGGTCGACCGACTCCTGGTTCGGTCGACCGCCAGAGCCTGGCAGGATTTTTAAGGGACTGAAAAAACTGGGTTTTTAATTACCAAATAAATCCCATAAAATATCTAAAAATTCACAAAAATAAGTTCTTGCATGATATTTGAAAGACAAACATGTGTGAAAAAATTCAACACATATTTCAACCTTTTTGAACCATTTTTGTGACTTAGAATTTTGCTGAAAACCAAAACGGTATTCTCTAGAAACCAAACTTCTAAAGAAAAATACGGTTTTTCTATAAACTTGTATAAATACAAAATATGGTGTTTAAACAACTTTTAAGCATGTGGTATATGGATAGAATCCAATATGCATATAAAGAGATATATCAATGTTTTGGATATTTAATCCGAAAATAAGTTTTGTTGAAACACAAACTTAAATACATGAATAGGCATATCAAAATAAGTTTGTCTAAGTAGTTGAAGCATGCATGTATATAGAACACATCTAATATACATTAAACTATATAAACTTGTTTTGATTCTATCTATTCATGAAAACCAAGATCAGTTAAACCGAAACCGAAAAGCCAAAACTAAAACATGAAACGTGTGTGTGTTGTGAACTTGAGCATATCACACTATTTAATCTTTACAAATGGATCTAAAAACATAAACTAAACTATGTACCAAAATCTTCTTGTAGAGCGCTGTCTCCAAGTCGACCCGATCCAAACCGTGATCCACCGAGCTTGACGCCAACGAGTGCTAGATATGATCTTTGACGCTCGGGCTGTTGAATCACCATGTGAGAAGCTCCAAAACACCTTTGTTGAAGCTAATCACCTACTAATATCTTGGTTAAGAATCTAAACTAAACATCATAAGATTATTAGTAAACATAACTACATGAGTTAATCATCATCAAACTAGAGTGGAAGGCCTCTGGGCCAACATTGTCAATCATGACATCGGTGATGGGCAATGGGAATTCATCTTTAGGACAGGCTGTATTGAGATCGCGATAATCAATACGAATTTGTATTTTTTCATTCTTCTTGAGAACGGGAACGATGTTAGCAACCCAATTCGGATGTTGTTCCTCCCGTATGAAGCCACATGCAATGAGTTTATGGACTTCGGCTTCAATAGCCTTCATAATGTTCGGACGAAACCGGCGTTGTTGTTGCTTAACTGGCTTGGCGTCTGGCTTGATGTTCAGATGATGCATGGCTACTTGTGGATCAAGTCTGGGTATATCCTCGTAGTTCCATGTGAAGACATCGATATACTCTCTTACGAGTGCTATCAATTCTTCTTTTTTCGTAAGTGATAAGCTTTCACTTATAAAGATAAGCTTAGGGTGATCTTGACTACCCAAGTTAACCTGGATCACTTTATCTTCAGTAGGTGGTTAGCGTTGTTCAAATCGCTTTTCCTACTGAAAATTCAATTGCTGAGCTCATGGTTCCTTATCATAACTTCCGCTGGCTCTAATTGGTTGCTTGAAGTCATATTAACGGTGAGATTCTCGAACATCGTTCCCCACACTGACATCTGAGTCCCATTCAGAGGAAGAGGCAGGACGTGATGGGATTGGTTTGTTATCTCTAGATTGAACCGTTGTAGATGTGGAGGTGTAACGTATCCCATCACCCTGCATGTGTTATCATAGTAATTTGCCGGTTTCCATTTGGCACAAAATTATGCAGAAAACTACGTCTTCCTTTTCCGAAATTCAGGCTATTCCCACGTTGCAGGTTATATCCCATTTTTTTCATCATACGCTGTGTTAATCGTGCATAATGGAAAAATTGCGGGGTCCCTGAGTTTGAGCTTGAATTTGTGGCTATAGACCTTTGCAGTTGGCTACCGAATATTATTGGTGATTAACCTTTTTTGGACGGAGGAACCATTAGAATGAATCCTTCTATGCATTCCATAAATGTTCTTGATATACTTGGTTTATGCAAGGGCATGTGTAGAGAGCTATCCGTAACAGATTCAAGCATTTGACACTCACAGGATAATCAAAAGAAATATTGTCATTAATTACCCATTCGTCCTCCTCTTCAAAACAGTGTTACATTGAGGATTCAAATATGCTAAAATTGGTTTGCCGACCAAAGTAGCTGCGTGTCACCTTCAGACTCTAAATCTGCTTCATTGCCACTATCATCGTTGTCAGGAAATGACTCCTGTGTTGTTTTACTGACTTCCTGATATAGAAGAGCATCAGTAAAGTAGTTTTTCCACCCTTTGAATGGTTGTTTCTCAGCGAAGACAGTTCGTACTGTTGCATCATCTTCAACATATTTGAAAACTGGTGCAGAGTGGAGGGAACAATCCAATTAGCGTGGATCCAAGGTCTCCCTAGTAACAAGTTGTATGACGTGTCAGCGTCAATGACATAACACGTCACCTCTGATTTCAGGCTCCCGATTCGGCAACGGAGTCAAATCTTTCCAAGTGGATGACTACTCCCTGCATTAAAATCGTATATTGTTGTAGTGATGCAGACAACCGATATATTGGTATGCCAAGGAAGTAGAGAGCCTTTTAGGTATAATGCTGAGTGTAGACCCTGGATCAACCTGTACCCTTTCAATGCACATTGAATTGATGTACCTGGTGTAGCACAAGGGTCAATCGTGCTTATTATCCTTGAGAAGCATATTCAGCCGTGAAAGTAATAGCAAGTACTTTCGGTTGTATATAATAGCGTTCAGGGCAAGTGGGCTGAGTGTCACCCCTAGGGATTTCTGGCATATGTGTCAGAAATGATTCTGAGTTAGCCAGTGCATCCCTAAGTGCTTCTCTTGTCTCTTTTGAGAGACGAAGGAGCTCGTGTATGGTGATACGAGCTGGGATATTAGCCAGCTGGGCCAATATGTCAAAGCGAAAAGGCATGTTAAGCCCTGGGCCTGAAGGCTTCTTCAGGACATGGTCAAACTGGACTTCTTTCTTCTTCTCGTTTCCCGTTGTCGGGAGCGGAGCCGGTGTGGGTATTTGTACTGACGTCATCTGCTATTATGTCTCATCAGTAACTTTTTCATACTATTTTAAGTATGATTTTCTGAATCGAGTACCTATTGGCTGAGGTACATCAGCCTGCGCTGTGCAAGCATGCTTTTTCCCTTTAGAATCGCTAAGAGAAGCTGATGTGAGATTGCCATCATCCGGCAAGATAGAGATAACATTGCAAGATTTGCCCTTTGACTTGGATTTCTTCGAATTCCATTATTCGTCTTGGGTAAGGTCTGGATGTATCCACATGATTTTCTCTGTTTCTAATGCCAAGGGAACAAGACCCTTACTCTCTTAAGTTTTGGCTGAAGGATGCTTTACTTCTAGCCGTGCTTCAAGGATTGGGAAGGTCCCATCAGGTACTGTGACTTTTGGGTTTTGTCAAACTCGAGATCACCATGCTTGCAGTGACTTTCTTTTGTTCTGATTTCAGAATCAGAACTCCGGCGTCGACTAAAGCTTGAATTTTGTCCTTGAGGACAAAGCACTTATCAGTAGGATGATGAACCATCCTATGAAAGAGGCAGTAGTTGGGATCGTTCGTGCGTGACACTTCATTAGGACGCCGAGCATCTGACAGCTTCAATTTATTCCCTTTGTATAGTAAATGGAATATTGCGACCACCTGCTCGTCTTTGAAGGAGTACTATTTTGAAGGAAACTTAGACTTCTGACTATTGAAGCCGCTCTTCTTGGCGTTCGAATGAACGTCCCCTGACAATTCAATGGACATAGTCTCTTTCTCTTTGGCTTGAGAAGGCTGCGCCATGTCATCGCGCCCCTTATTATTCATAACCCATTTGCCTTTAGGGGTAGATAGTTCGATCTTCTTAGCCGAATTTTCGGCTATCTCAGCTTGTTAGACTAGTTCTTTCCAGGTATGGCTTTGATAGCCCCCATACGAACCTCCACTTGGTCCAGGAAGTTATGCATGCATGTCTGCAAGAGCATGGGTAATGGCATCCCTGTTGGGTACATCAGAGACAAGTTTTTGAACCGCTCAATATAGTCACCGACAGATTCACCCTCCTTTGTACGGTAGAGAGGAGTTTGTCCATGGTTACCTCAGTGTCATCCTCATAAAAACGAGAAAGAAATTGAGTTTCTAAGTCGATCCAAGAATTGATAGAGCCCGGAGGAAGGCTCCCGAACCAGTCAAATGCTACCCCCTTCAAGGTGCCAATGAACAGTCTGGCCATAATAGCATCGTTATCTATAACATTACTGGTCTAAGACCAGAAGTAATAGATGTGCTGGTTTGGCGAGCTCTTACCATCATATGTATGTAATGTTGGTGGCTTGAATCCCATTCCAAGGGGTAAGGACGAACTATCCCTACTTTCTTTAGTTCATCCCTCTGGGATAGGGATGCGATCTGAGCTTGGATGCCTTTAAGAACTTCAACATTCATAGAAGAACTTTCCATGACTTCTCAGTCTTGGGTTATTCATCGTTATGATGTTCTTTCTCATTATGATTACTCCCGGTATCATTATTATTCCGGTAAGTGAGGAGTTGAGCGAGCATCTGTTGAATGTTGTCCAAGGCTTCTTCCTGAGCCTTGAAAGTTTGCTCCTGAGCTTCCAACCGTCGACGAAGGTCATCATTACCGTTATCAGGCATATTTACCGACACCCTATCTGTTTGTACCGAGCTGACTGTTGCCAAAGAGGCATACCCACTGTCTTCGTCCTCCTCATCAGACCATTGGAATAATCCTCTCATTGGTTCTGGTGAGGTTACTGTAGTTGAGGAGGATGGCTGCTCATAACTGTAGGGTATTGCGACCCTAGATCAGGTGTTTCAGAAGACACCTTCTTCGTGTACCAAGACTTGCCCTAAGCCTGGGCTATAGTCCGGATCTGGAGAACTGAATGGAGGAGAATTAGCACTATGTGGTGCTCGTCTGCCCCTACGCGGTTCTCGTCCCCTTCTGATCATATTGACGGATGCAGAGGGTAGATCTGATAGATCTCGCGATATGCTCCCTTTGCGATGCTTCACAAGAGCTTGCATCGATAGTCGATCAAAAACTGACTTTCGGTTTGGAGGAGTGGTGGAGATTGCTCCTAACCGGCAATAGACTGAGTGGACCGTCACCAACTGACATCCCACTTGTTGACAACAGGAGGGAGAAGTCTGGAGTGATTCTGACTTCCATTTGCTTGCTAAGAATTCTCGTAAGTCGGACCCAGCCGAGTTTAAGCGACTCAGCGCAGAGGCTCAGGTAGATCGCGTATTGATGCGTTCAGGTAATTTTGACACCACCTTCTTGCTCGCAGGCTTTGGAAGCGGAACACAGGATGATGCATTGCTCTTCACATCACCATAGGGGTGATTAGCACTAGATAGTGTTTTAGCTCTAGCTGCGCGGTTAAGAACTTTGGGAGCACCTTTAGGCGCTGAAGTTGCATAAGCACCGCTATCAGCACCCAGGGATAATCCCTCAGCTCTGCTGCGAAGGGCGAACTTAACGCTGGAGGAACTGGAGAGCGAAGCACACTGTGGCGCTTTGTTCGTCACCTTGTTATAAGGTGGTTAGCACTGCTAGGTGCTTTAGTTCCAGCCTGGCGGATGGGAACTTCGCGCGTATCCTGAGGTACTGGCCCTGTGCTTATCATGCCATCAGCAACTTCGCTTGTGAGAACGAGTTTGGTGTGAGAAGTTGCTGCTCCTGGATTGGGTGAAGGCAGAGTTGCCGGCGTAGCCTTGCGGCTGATAGTCTCGGTGAAGCAAGCAGGTTTTTTTGCCTTTGTCTTTGCGTGACAGGCGAGTCTGTGGCGTAGCTACGCCTGAAGCTTCGCACGGAGCTTTTTGTTTTGGCCTCCACATCTGCTTTGGGAGGGGAGATTTAGGTTCGCAGGGAACATGGCTAGCCTCACGCGAGGCTGAGAGGAGTTGGGAGGAGGCTCCTTCTGATTTCTGCTCCGAAACCTTGGCCATTAAGACCTTCCTATGCTTCCGTATGTAGAGCACTGGACTCCCTTTAGAGAGGAGCTCTTCGAATTTTCCTTGGTCGAAATGAACGACCAGGTTTTCGAAGGTAACAGGCTTAGGATTCTGACCCTCGCGTTGTGACACTGTCTCCTTGTTGCGCCAGAAGACTGAAATCCCCAGCGGAGTCGCCATCTTGTTTTCCATTGATTTGCGAAAGGGAAAACTTACAAAAAAATGTCGAAGAGCTACATTACAAGTAATTCTTTGCATGAAGAAGATTACAGGTAGATCTCTTCTGAGATTTCTGAGAAAATGTGCTGGTAGAAATCTGATCAGCGCGCGATCACTTTATCCCTTTGACGACACAATCGGTCAGATGATCGAACTGCCTCCTAATAAGACTTCCTTCTCGCTTGGTTCGGGGAATCAGAGAACAGGGGATCGGTAGAGCCCTCTTGCAGCTTCTCAAGCTGCCTCCGCTTGGGAATTCCTTCTCGCTTGGTTCTGAAAATTCCTTGAGAGGGAGGAAGGTCTTAGGGTATTAGCACCCTGAATTTATCCTTGCAGGATTAGAGAAGTAATTCTCTGTATTCTTGAAAGCGAGATAGTAGATCTCTAATCTCCTCTCTATCCTTAGCCGTCTCTCCTCCTTCTCCCTTATGTGCCTCTGGTAGGCTTTTTATAGGGAGAATAGGGGGATAATCGTCCTGAAAATCTGAAAACAGATTGGGTCAATTTTTTTTGTATCTGGAAAGTAGCCTCGCCGCGAGGTTAGAATCAGCTTCTGCGAAGCTAGGGATAGCATATAGCGCTGATCCCTTGATTCGCTCCGCTAAATGGGGGATACTCCCTTCATCCTCTCTAGTTGATTAAGAGATCTCCCCTGATCTTCTTACCTGATTGGGAGAGTCAAAAGATCATGGCAGGCAACTGCTAAATTTGATTTCAATCAACATTATCTCATCTGGAGACTTGATTAGTCAAAATGACTATAAAGGACTCGCAGTGGAGTCATTGCGTTGAGCTCATAGCGGAGCTGGAAGAAGCTTCTGGCGAAACTAGAAGAAAGCTCTCAGCGGAGCTAAATAAAACTTGTGGCGAAGCTACTAGTTAACCTTTTGCACGGCTGCATGGAATTTCGAGCGAAGCTAACTTTCTGCGGAGTTAACTGAGCATTTCCAAGCGAAGCTGTAAGTTAGCTCGCAGCGAGGCTATGAAGGAGCTTCCTGCGATGCTAAGCAACTTTGGTTTCTCATGCGAGATTTATCTCGTGGGTTCGTGCGAGACTAAGTGTTAAGCTAACTTAGTGTCTTTGGACCTGCTTGGGCTTTCTCACGAGCTTTTAAGGACGATCTTGGCTTACTGTCTGCTTCACTAGATCAGTTGAGTTCAAATTGCTGATTCGTCCCTTTAAGATGGGTGAAGAACTGGTCGTCGGCTTGTCTGTCACTTGTCTTTTGTAGATGTCAACAAGTTAGATATTGTTCAGGCCAGTTAGGAATCTTATCTTTTTTAGAGTGTCAACAAGACCAAATCAATTATCTCCCAAAATCACACTTCATTATTGGATAAGGATGTTGAAGAAAATGACTCAATAATTATTTTTAAAAATTGAAAATTAGATGGGGATAATTTTTTGAATAAGACCATCCACTCAATCATTTTTTTACTGGGTCGTATTAGAGAGGTCACTGGTGGGTTTCTGCAAGATCCACGATTTTTTGATTGGGTACCAACGCTTAGCCCAAGCAGACTACCACTAAAGCTACCACCATGAGGTAATTTTTTTTCCCTTCCCATTTGTTTCATGTATATACACATTCACGATGCATTGAGGACAATGCATGAGATAAGTGTGCGGGAGGATTTACTAACATAGTTAGTTTTAATTTTTTTTCTTTTACACTTCTTTTTAGGAAATTTTAAATTTTTCTTTTGTATAGAAACTCTTTTCTTCTCTTTTTACAAAACTTTTAAATTAAAAGAAATAATTTTGATTTATTTTAAGAAAATTAAGATTATCTTAGGAATTAGGAAGACCTAAAATTATGAATTTTTAAACCAAGTCAAAATAATAGATCTTGTTTAAATTTTAGGATAAAGAAGTAAGATTGGAAAGATAATTTGATCTTGAATTTTTTGCCTTAGATTTATGCACTTCACACTTACACAATTTTTTGAGATTGAAACAAAGACTGAAAATGCCATAAATATATATATATATATATATATATATATATATATATATATATATATATATATATATATAATGATGATAAATCACTTATTGAAGTTGGGTAATTATGCCTCAGGAAGCATGATGATTCACGCCTAAAACGGTGGATAAAAACAAATAATCCCCTTTAATTTTGTGGCCTTGTTTACTCGAGTCCTTAAGTCCGAGGGATGTTTTCTCATCTGGTACCCTAAAACTATCTGGTTTGGGATTCACCGACTAATGGCTCACTATCCGGGTAAGCTAGAAAGTCTAAGAAACTAAGGGAAGAAAAAATAATAAAATATAATGAATGGCATGAAAGTTAGAGTCGATATCCTAAAAATCATCACTGTTCATAAAGTGCATATTTCTCTAAGAGTTTTATGAAATATCAAAGAATCGATTCAATTTTAAATTCTTACATTTAATTTATAATAAGACTTTGTATTTTGACTTAGTTTAAGGATAAATAGTTTCTGGTTAACTTATGACCTTGGATCACTTAAATTTTCGCAAAAATATTTTAACACTTTTCTCTCTTTCAAAATGCATATTCAAAATACTAACATTTGATTTCTTTCTTTATGGATTTTGTGGGTGTAATCTGCTGAAAAGCCTCAGGAGACAAAACTCCTCCTCTAGTAGAGGTTTAACGACTTGTTGTACGTGCTCAGTGCAATCGCATCACCTGCGAAAGTGGTGTAATAAATTTCTTAGTTTTTTGTTTTACTCAGGACAAGCAAAAGATAAGTTTGGGGTATGATTAGTCTCTAAAATTGCATATTTCATACATCTTCACATTTATTTAATATTAAATCCTGTTAATAATACCTCTATTGCTTGTTTCTAGGTCCATGACATGAAAAGAAGAAGAAGCCCAAAAATCCCATTTAATTGGTGATTAAAAGCATACAAGAATAGCCATTGACTTTGGAGTCGTCAAAATTGGGGGCCCAAATCCAGAAATCAGAACGTACAGCCGACAAGGGGACAAGGAGGCAGCAGGCGGCGGCGCGCACGCCGCCCTAGGTTTGTCGCAGAAATGCGGCAATTGCCGCGTTTTCGTGGCAATGTTGTGCAGCCGCGCGCCAAGATTTGATGCGCGGCTCCGTACAGACTCCCTGGTACCCTGTTTCGCCTATAAATACCATAGCATATTCAGAGCACCAAGAGAGGAGTTTTAAGTAGTTTTTAGGATAGTTTAGATTAGTTGTTCTTCTTCTTCCTCCTTTGTATTTTCCATTTCTTGTAGACCTTATAATAGGAGAGAGAGAGTGGTACATGGTTGGAAAGCAAGAGTACTTATAATGGAAGGTGACAATTTATGAAAGGTTCTCTCTTTACCTCTCTTTGTTTTCTTCTCTCTAACTCCTTTTACATGCTTAGCTAATTTTCTCTCATGACAACTAACTACTAACCACTAACTTTCGAATTTCTTACTTGATAATCCACATGAATCTAATAGCCTCTACTTGGCCTTGCTCTTGCAAGAGTCATTGATGGCTCATGATGATGGATTCTAACATTCTAACATCCTAACTCTCTAACAAGCTAACATTACTTTACTCCATACTTACTCTTGTTTAGTTTTGATGGTTTAAGTGTAGCTTCCACTTGCTTGTTGAGTTTAGATGTGATGAGTTAACATATGGGTTATTCTTTGAAACGCTCTTGAACTAAGAACTAGTGATGGTTAAGAATACATATGAGGCAACTATCACTAAGAGGTTAGCATTGTTAGTGAAGCCATTAGTAGTTAGTAGCCATGAGTTTTCTCTCTTTTTTACTTTATTTTAGCTATACAAATAAAAATCACAAAATCATTTCTTCTATGTTTTTCACTTCTTTATGTTTCATCGTACCCTTCTCTTTTCATTCTTTGTTTTTTTTTCATTCTTTAAACATTGAAGAACACTTAACATATACGTGAACACACTGTGTAAGCTTCTATCGCCTCCCGTTCTTGTGGATTCGACTCGTTTTAGCCTCTATGTTATAACGGAAGTATCGAGGAAGCCAAAGCGCACACACTTTAAATATTGATTTCAAAACATACACTTTTCGTGCGCGATTTTTTCCCGATGAAGGACGTAGGCAAATTGCCAAACCTCGTTAATTTGTGTTTTCATTTTCTTCTCTTTGATTTCTTTGTACATACAATTAGCGACCGTTCTATCATGTTGTTGTTCTCTGCGCAGGAATTCCAACACACACCACTGCCCAGATGACCCCGAAAGAAGCTCTGAGTAGTTCTATCACAAAATAAGTGATCCTTCAGATGAAGTACCTTCGAAGCTTCGTTGTCTTAAGTCATCCCGGAGTAACCTCTAGCCCCAAAGATTATATCCCTCCAGAGCCATTTGCAGTCTACATCCTCCTGATTCCACTCCAAAAGTTCTTGACAATGACCACTGAGATGTCCGCCTGCAGTTACGCCTCTTCTTTTTCCACGTTCATAAAGTGTAATGCTGCCCAACACATGCAATTATGGACAGTTGTGTGATTTCATGCATGCAATCCCAATAGTCCAGCGCCCATAATCACGACCGTACAATAAATATGCTCGTGAAGATCGTACAGTTACAGCATCCGCCTCCATGCCAAAACTTATTACAGACCTTTTCCAGCGAGAAGGATCTAATCTAATCCCTTTCAATCGATCCTAACTCAAGGACACACCATTCTCTGTAATTCTTGTAACTTGAGAATTATAGTGAATTTTTCTCCTCCTCCCTTTGATTTTTTCCCGATTTGAGTTTTCACGTAAAAATCTTCTATGTCTCCCTTTTTCAATGTTGTGCATTATTTTTATACTTACATACTCCCCACTTTCCTATCCTGCTTGTGGTATGGATCGATCATCCGTGTAACGCCCCGATTTCACGGATACGGGGACGTCACTGCAACGTATATACATGGGTCAGTTTTGCCCCACACATATACGCTAAGCATAAAAGTACAACAAGAAATCAGAGTACACACGAAGCGTGGTATTCATACATATGCCAACACAAGAAATACACATACAAAGTTATCACAGGATATTATAAAGTATTACACATTACATGTGTATTACATCATAACCAAGTCCAAAAGAGAATACACAAGATATACACAAAAGCTCACGAGTAGGATGGAGATCCCGTGAGTCAAAAGAGGAGCCCGGCACGAAGGAAGAAGAGCTAGCCTGCCTGCTCACTAGCGGAAGCTCAATCTACAGTGGATGGCTCCACTACGATCCAAGCTTCGAAATCTGAATATGCAAATCCAAAGGGTCAAGACATATAATAGTAAACAACTATAGCCGAGTGGCTAAGAGACATGAATAAGGGTTAGAACACAAGTGTAGTATATGAAGACACGTATGGTATAATCATCATGGTACAGGAAATCCAAGTAAAACTGGTTGTGTGCAAAAGTGATTGTATACGCTTAGGTCACGGTCCCATGAGACTAGTACATCGAAGGAATAATCCAAACAAGGAAACCCTCATATATATACCTTTTGTCTCATGCCACCGAATATCCAAGCGTATATAATCAGAGTTGCAACTCGTATGATAGTAACAGGAATACAGAACAATAACGATCAAGGGTCCATAACACGTGTAACGGGAGTCATAACAGTAATACATAACAGGAATCATCGCAGGTACACATAACAGAAACTATAACTGGAAACATAACTGACATCTATTGTTATTATTACTCGTCTGACTCATATATCTCGGCATGTGTCCAGGTGTGCACCCCAACACACATACATCCATATATAAGCGAGTCGAGGTTGTTAACGGAAGCAGATGGAGAACTGACAGAGCTTCTTATAGTGGTTCACATACACCGGGGACCAGTTTGTTGGTCCAACGGTTCCCACCACCTGGGACCGGTTTGGAGGCCCAAAGTCCCCCTATATGTACTCATGTGGGCCCTAAGTCCCACTATAGTCGTCCGCCATATATATATATCATATCCATCACTATAAGCAAGGTATCATTCCGGCATCCATCACTTCCTCCCATACCCCATACAGTTGTCCTTTTTATGATTTATTAACATAATTATCAGATTAAGGGAATGAGCAATATCATAACAGTAATACATAACAGTGATCAGTACATAACAGTAATCAGGTACTACATTCCCTTTATCGTGATAATTATAAGATCGGTGTATCATGCTTGGTGTCAAGAGATAGCATGATAAGTGGTGATGTATATCTAACAAGCAACCAAACATATCAAAGAATTGATAATAGTCAGGGTAAGTCGTGGCCTAACAAAAGGGTCTAGCAAATCAGGTGATATACATGTGTTAAAAGGAAACATAAAACTAACAAGTCTAAAGAATTGACAAGCGGTCGATAGTGTTAATGAACAAGTCATGAAATACTAGTTATGAAGCATGAACAGGAATAATACACTACACATGTATCAAGGGTAAGATACATAGTCAAGAAGGAAATCACAATACCAGACAGCCATAAGTTAGTCGACTAGGTTAGAATAGTAGTCGACTAATAGAAGGGTTAGTCGACTAGGAAAGTAGGGTGGTCGACTAATACTGTGTTCCAGAGAGTTTGGGTTTCTGTTTCAGGAAGAGTTAGTCGACTAGGTAAAATGGGTAGTCGACTAACAGGGAACTACAAGTCGACTAACAGATACTTAAGTCGACTAAGTTTGAGATACAGAGAGTTGAGTTGGTTTCAGGAGTCGACTAGGGTCAAGGGTGTAGTCGACTAGGGGTTCCAAGTCGACTATAAAATTAGGATGAGTCGACTAGGGCCGAGAGTTGGTGTTTTTGGTTCAAGGAAAATTAGTCGACTAGGGGTCAAAATGTAGTCGACTAGGGGGGTCTAGTCGACTGGTAAATTTGCTTAGTCGACTAAAACTGTGAAAATCAGAAAGCTACGTTTCAACTAAAGTGGGTTAGTCGACTAGGTTCTAGGTTAAGTCGACTAATCCTGGGAAAACAGGATACAGAACAGATTTTATGGTGATTGTTTGATGGGCTAAAAACATGATTTTTATAGAACACATGTACATGAAATTGTCAACACAAATATACAAGGAAGTTGCCTAGTCTTGGTGAGTAAAGATACTCACCTCGAATGGTTATGGGAAGGTTCTACGAGTTCCGAATAATCGTTGTCGACGGCTATCACCAACTAGGTCCTTGGCGATGCTTCCGACGAAGTGAGATGCGATCCAAATCCAAGGGTTGTGGTAGCTTGAGAAGAAGATGAAGGCCTTGAGGTGTTCTTTGGAATTAGGGTTTGAGATGGAGATGGAGAAGGATTTTGTGAAGGTGAAGATTTTGTTGAAGTGAAGAAAAAGAAAAGAATTGCAAAGGAAAGGATTTATATAGGTTTTGATTTTTGTAAAGGAGATGTAATTATGTAGAAGGGAGGGGTTTAATTGCAAAATAGGGGATGGGATGGGTGTCTCTCCTTGGCCACTTGGCCGGCCATGGGGAAGAGAGAGAGGGTTGCATTAATGGGGAAGGGTGTGGAGTTTGAGATATTTGTTGGAAAATTGGGATTTTGTAGAATTGTGGAAAATGGAAAATCCTTTAACTTAGCAAGGAAGGAAAGGAAAATAGAGAAAAGGAAAATGGAAAAGAATTGGATAAATGAAAATATTTTCTTGGTCTCCAAAATGAAAATATCAGAAACACAGGTTCCCGAGTTAAAGTCGAGCATGCGGGAAAATATTTCGGAAAATACCGAAATCGTCCGAGATTCAAGTATCTCGGAACGACTCGCAATTTTCACCAAAAATCAATAATAATATAAGAAGACTTAAAATGAAATCCTTTTTAAGAAATACTTTATAGTTTTAAATCTAAAAATCCCGGAATCAGTTACCTACCGACTCCGAAAGAATTTTCATAAAATCATAAATTCTCAGAAAAAGAATGTAGATAGAAAATATGATTCTAAGCAATAAAGTCTAAAGACTTTCTAGAAATCCCTAACTGTTTGAGAAATAAAAATACTGGAATCAGTCTTCTACCGACTCCGGCGGAAAATCCATAAATTCGTAAAATCTTCAGAAAAAGGATTTAAGTAAGGAATATAATTCTAAGAAGAAATGTCTAAAGAATCTTCTAGAGATTCTAAGCAGTTTGCAAGATAAAAATTCGGGAATCGATCAGCGGCACTGGTCGACACCGGTTTTTGAAGAAATTCATTTTAATTCTAGAAAATTCCAGAAATTCACATAAAATCTAATATATTAGAAAATGATATTTGAAATTGAAATTGGTCAAATACGGAAAGTAAATCGAAAAATACGATCGAAAAACTGAATACGCAACTAAGTACGTATTCCGGGAACGGGGTATTACAATCTACCCACCTTACAAAAATTGCGTCCTCGCAATCTCGCTAAGGGGTAAATTGAACACAAAGGGGACAAGGGTGAAATCAAAGGATCCGAAAAATCAAAACAAGAATAAGATGAACACAGAAAGAACCGGATGAACAATGATAGAATGATAAGGGAACATATTTAGAATGATAACCAATTCAAATACAAGATCTAGGGTAGTGATTACCATGATATCCTAAGGCTCCTGCTCTGGATACTGGTCCTCCCACTCTGCTGCATCGCCTGAGGCCTCTACGGCCATGAGGTGAACTTGGCCTCTACCTTGGTCTGCTCTAGGCCTCAATCCCCTCTGCTGATGATCATACCGTTGGGGTGGAAGTGGAACTCGTCGATCAACAGGTTCAGGGTTCCTCCTCAGAGGCGGAGCTGGAAGTGCTGGGGCTGGATGTGCTGGTGCTGGAAGAGCTGGTCTGGCTGGTGTCATATGTCCAAACTTCCTGTGTGGGCAATCCCTTAGCATATGCCTCCCTGATCCACACACTACACACAATCCCTTAGCCACTCGACAATCGCTCTTATAGTGTGCGGGTCTGTGGCAATAATTGCATACAATCTGAGGAGAGGAGATTGGAATGGTCTCTTCATCATCGGGCCATGGGTTGTCCCACTGCATCTTCCTCATCCATTAACTGAAAGGCCTCTTCTTGGCCTGGTTCCTTATCAAGTTCCCTTTCTTCTTCTCTAACCCACGCTCCACTTCTCGAGCTATGGTGAGAACTTCCGAATAAGTCTTCAGCTGTTGGGGCATCAAGAAAACTTGGATATCCATCTGTAGGCCCTGCTGGAATCTGCTCGCTCGCTTCTCCTCATCCGTTACCATGTACGGAGCAAAGCGACTAAGCCTCAGAAATTCCGCGGCATACTCATCCACGGACTTGTTCCACTGCTGGAGTCTAATGAACTGCTCCTCCATATCCTTCTGAGCGGTAGCAGGAAGAACCTGCTGTAAAAACTCTTGGAGAACGTGTCCCAAGTGACAGGTCCCTCCAATCTGGCCTCCTCTGCAAGCCACCAAGTTCTGGCTATGTCTTTCAACTGAATCTTGGCAACCTCAACTTGGTTCTCCTTTGGAACACGGGCGGCGTTCAGTAGATCTGTAGTGTCCGTCAACCATTGCTCAGCATCCAATGGTTTCTCTCGCTTCCCGTGAATATAGCAGGCTGTAGTTTTCTGAAGTCCGATACATTCCCCGGCCTCTGTTCCTTTGGAGCTGCCAACTCCTGCCGGAGAGTTCCGTCTGCTGCTGCTGGTTCTCCATCATAGTTTGAATGACCCTTAGGATATCCACATTCTCTCCTGTGGGTCCATTCGATGCTGATCCAGGGTTGCTGCGACCCGATCTCCTCTCCATACTAGGATGGCTAAAGATAACTGGAAGGAGTTTTGGAAAAATGGAAGAGTTTAGAATATGAGGGATGGAATCAAGAATAACTAGACAAATCAAGAAGGACTAATAACTTTGTACATTATATTGGCATTAGCAAATTTCTAAAATTTGCTACTTGGTTGTACTTTAGGTTTGAGAGCCTAAGCTCTGATACAACCTGTAACGCCCCGATTTCACGGATACGGGGACGTCACTGCAACGTATATACATGGGTCAGTTTTGCCCCCACACATATACGCTAAGCATAAAAGTACAACAAGAAATCAGAGTACACACGAAGCGTGGTATTCATACATATGCCAACACAAGAAATACACATACAAAGTTATCACAGGATATTATAAAGTATTACACATTACATGTGTATTACATCATAACCAAGTCCAAAAGAGAAATACACAAGATATACACAAAAGCTCACGAGTAGGATGGAGATCCCGTGAGTCAAAAGAGGAGCCCGGCACGAAGGAAGAAGAGCTAGCCTGCCTGCTCACTAGCGGAAGCTCAATCTACAGTGGATGGCTCCACTACGATCCAAGCTTCGAATCTGAATATGCAATCCAAAGGGTCAAGACATATAATAGTAAACAACTATAGCCGAGTGGCTAAGAGACATGAATAAGGGTTAGAACACAAGTGTAGTATATGAAGACACGTATGGTATAATCATCATGGTACAGGAAATCCAAGTAAAACTGGTTGTGTGCAAAAGTGATTGTATACGCTTAGGTCACGGTCCCATGAGACTAGTACATCGAAGGAATAATCCAAACAAGGAAACCCTCATATATATACCTTTTGTCTCATGCCACCGAATATCCAAGCGTATATAATCAGAGTTGCAACTCGTATGATAGTAACAGGAATACAGAACAATAACGATCAAGGGTCCATAACACGTGTAACGGGAGTCATAACAGTAATACATAACAGGAATCATCGCAGGTACACATAACAGAAACTATAACTGGAAACATAACTGACATCTATTGTTATTATTACTCGTCTGACTCATATATCTCGGCATGTGTCCAGGTGTGCACCCAACACACATACATCCATTATAAGCGAGTCGAGGGTTGTTAACGGAAGCAGATGGAGAACTGACAGAGCTTCTTATAGTGGTTCACATACACCGGGACCAGTTTGTTGGTCCAACGGTTCCCACCACCTGGGACCGGTTTGGAGGCCCAAAGTCCCCCTATATGTACTCATGTGGGCCCTAAGTCCCACTATAGTCGTCCGCCATATATATATATCATATCCATCACTATAAGCAGGTATCATTCCGGCATCCATCACTTCCTCCCATACCCCATACAAGTTGTCCTTTTTATGATTTATTAACATAATTATCAGATTAAGGGAATGAGCAATATCATAACAGTAATACATAACAGTGATCATACATAACAGTAATCAGGTACTACATTCCCTTTATCGTGATAATTATAAGAATCGTGTATCATGCTTGGTGTCAAGAGATAGCATGATAAGTGGTGATGTATATCTAACAAGCAACCAAACATATCAAAGAATTGATAATAGTCAGGGTAAGTCATGGCCTAACAAAAGGTCTAGCAAATCAGGTGATATACATGTGTTAAAGGAAACATAAAACTAACAAGTCTAAAGAATTGACAAGCGTCGATAGTGTTAATGAACAAGTCATGAAATACTAGTTATGAAGCATGAACAGGAATAATACACTACACATGTATCAAGGGTAAGATACATAGTCAAGAAGGAAATCACAATACCAGACAGCCATAAGTTAGTCGACTAGGTTAGAATAGTAGTCGACTAATAGAAGGGTTAGTCGACTAGGAAAGTAGGGTGGTCGACTAATACTGTGTTCCAGAGAGTTTGGGTTTCTGTTTCAGGAAGAGTTAGTCGACTAGGTAAAATGGGTAGTCGACTAACAGGGAACTACAAGTCGACTAACAGATACTTAAGTCGACTAAGTTTGAGATACAGAGAGTTGAGTTGGTTTCAGGAGTCGACTAGGGTCAAGGGTGTAGTCGACTAGGGGTTCCAAGTCGACTATAAAATTAGGATGAGTCGACTAGGGCCGAGAGTTGGTGTTTTTGGTTCAAGGAAAATTAGTCGACTAGGGGTCAAAATGTAGTCGACTAGGGGGTCTAGTCGACTGGTAATTTGCTTAGTCGACTAAAACTGTGAAATCAGAAAGCTACGTTTCAACTAAAGTGGGTTAGTCGACTAGGTTCTAGGTTAAGTCGACTAATCCTGGGAAAACAGGATACAGAACAGATTTTATGGTGATGTTTGATGGGCTAAAAACATGATTTTTATAGAACACATGTACATGAAATTGTCAACACAAATATACAAGGAAGTTGCCTAGTCTTGGTGAGTAAAGATACTCACCTCGAATGGTTATGGAAGGTTCTACGAGTTCCGAATAATCGTTGTCGACGGCTATCACCAACTAGGTCCTTGGCGATGCTTCCGACGAAGTGAGATGCGATCCAAATCCAGGGTTGTGGTAGCTTGAGAAGAAGATGAAGGCCTTGAGGTGTTCTTTGGAATTAGGGTTTGAGATGGAGATGGAGAAGGATTTTGTGAAGGTGAAGATTTTGTTGAAGTGAAGAAAAAGAAAAGAATTGCAAAGGAAAGATTTATATAGGTTTTGATTTTTGTAAAGGAGATGTAATTATGTAGAAGGGAGGGTTTTAATTGCAAAATAGGGGATGGGATGGGTGTCTCTCCTTGGCCACTTGCCGGCCATGGGGAAGAGAGAGAGGGTTGCATTAATGGGGAAGGGTGTGGAGTTTGAGATATTTGTTGGAAAATTGGGATTTTTGTAGAATTGTGGAAAATGGAAAATCCTTTAACTTAGCAAGGAAGGAAAGGAAAATAGAGAAAAGGAAAATGGAAAAGAATTAGATAAATGAAATATTTTCTTGGTCTCCAAAATGAAATATCAGAAACACAGGTTCCCGAGTTAAAGTCGAGCATGCGGAAATATTTCGGAAAATACCGAAATCGTCCGAGATTCAAGTATCTCGGAACGACTCGCAATTTTCACCAAAATCAATAATAATATAGAAGACTTAAAATGAAATCCTTTTTAAGAAATACTTTATAGTTTTAAATCTAAAAATCCCGGAATCAGTTACCTACCGACTCCGAAAGAATTTTCATAAAATCATAAAATTCTCAGAAAAAGAATGTGATAGAAAAATATGATTCTAAGCAATAAAGTCTAAAGGACTTTCTAGAAATCCCTAACTGTTTGAGAATAAAATACTGGAATCAGTCTTCTACCGACTCCGGCGGAAAATCCATAAATTCGTAAAATCTTCAGAAAAAGGATTTAAGTAAGGAATATAATTCTAAGAAGAAATGTCTAAAGAATCTTCTAGAGATTCTAAGCAGTTTGCAAGATAAAAATTCGGGAATCGATCAGCGGCACTGGTCGACACCGGTTTTGAAGAAATTCATTTTAATTCTAGAAAATTCCAGAAATTCACATAAAATCTATATATTAGAAAATGATATTTGAAATTGAAATTGGTCAAATACGGAAAGTAAATCGAAAATACGATCGAAAAACTGAATACGCAACTAAGTACGTATTCCGGGAACGGGGTATTACAATCCGAGTGGTCTTCTCCACAATTTATTTGATTTAGATTGGATAGATTTGACTGAGGTTTTATTTTATCAATAATTGCACGTATAATGCATGTATTGTAGGCTATATATCTATACATTGAACTTTGCCTGGCAGACTACGATGATTTGAGTTAAACACCTTTTGTTTAAGCATGTTTATTTGCTTTATAAATTAAATATCTTTCATGATGATGTGCAAAGTGGGAGAGAGATCTCTTAGCTGCCGAAGTCCAAATTAATCATTATCCCTCTTCCCCTCTTCTCTTCATTAGTCCTGCATCAAATTGTTATCAGAGCTAAAATTCTTGCTCCTCTCCCTCCACAAAAAAAAAATTCCTTCAAAAAATCCTAGCCTACTCTATAGAACCCTAAATCTCCCTGTCTCTTTCTTTTCTCTAGTTTCAAAAAAAATTCAAAACCTATCTTAGATTAAAAAATAAAAAAGAGAAATAAAAAAAATAAAAAACCCAAATTTCAAGACAATATTGTTTATCGTCGTCTTCTCCTCAACTCCAACAAACTCTAACCAACTTCGCCGCCACTGTCAACAGCTCACCTCGAAATCCCCTCACCGACGACCTCACCGACGCTCTTACGCCACTTACTGTGATCCAACTGCCGCCACCACCTTCTCCGATAGTCAATAGCACCGCCCTTATCGACTGAGCACCGATGACATCGTCACCATCTTCGATGATCGACAACGCTGCAACTTCATCGCCTTCACCGATCATCGCCTTCACCACTTCTTTACCGACAACAGTTCTGATCTCCTCCCTTGTTGATCTCATCTTGTCGACATCATCATGCAGACCTTGACGATGACTACCTCCTCACCGCCACTCGAATCTTGTCGTAGATTGGCTCCTCACTGTCGCCATCGCCAACAGATTTCACTGCCGAGATCTCCTTGCCAACGTCCCCCTCAGCCACAGCTACCAACAATAACCACCGGAGTAACCTTGCCGCCAAATCCAGTCGCCAATGCCCTGGATTCATTTCGTGATGATCTTCTTCCTCACCACCACAGCAGCAATCATCTCTCTCTCTTCATCGTCTTCGTCGTTGTCATCAGATTTCACCGTCGTCCCATGATCCACCTCACTGCCATTGCTATGCCTT
Organism: Agave tequilana; assembly: GCA_038442645.1. Taxonomy (NCBI): domain Eukaryota; kingdom Viridiplantae; phylum Streptophyta; class Magnoliopsida; order Asparagales; family Asparagaceae; genus Agave; species Agave tequilana. The sequence goes on from JAVJIF010007597.1 coordinate 86,378, forward strand.
CGCCGCCATCGTCACCACGCAGACGTGCCGACATGGCCATTGACCACCGTCCTCGCCAGAGCCCTCACCGTCTAGACTCCACAACGCCGCATCTGGTTCTCAACCCTAGCCATCGGGTGTGAGGAGAAGGGGAGTGTGTTTTAGGTTTCAAATCCAATTCGAATTCCATCCAACCGAACCCGATCCACTTATAAAAGTTGGGTTTAAGGTTATCTAGTCGGATCACCTCAAACCTAAATCGGACCCATCTATTTCTATTGTATTCAAGCGACCCGGGTCAACTAAGTCAGCCTGATCGAGTCACTTCAGACTCAACTTAACCACATCTAGTTCAGCGAGTCGACTCGGTTCAGCTTAGCAAGTTGACTCAGTGAGTCAGCTCTGCCAGCCAGCTATAGCACATCAGCAGTTCAGATCCCGTTTCTTCCCTGTTAGGAGTTCGTTTCGAGCTCTATTTAAAGCATCAGGTCCACAACTGAGCCTCAGAGCCATTGATCAGCAGGTCCGACCTCCACAAGCTCCTACAACAGTCTCACAGCGCTTCAGGCTCTGTTTTCAGGCTGATTCGAGCTATATTCGAGTCATTGAGATCTTTGTGGTAATTTCTGAGCTTATGCACTGAATTTTCTTCATGGGATTTTACTTTTGTGGTAAATATATATGTACTGATGGTGATGACCAGGAGTTGAACGGAATATGTATACGACTTTCATGTATTTTTGAGGTTTTAATGATTGTTATAGATAAGAAGATTGGGAAAGCCAACTTGAGGATTTCTATATCTATTTCTCCCCTAATAACTAAGGACAAATGCCGCTATTCTTGACTTAGGTTGGATGGAGAAGCTTATTATTGGTGAAAAGACAATCATAGATTATGTCAATATTGGTTTCGCTTGCAAAGTCTTCTTCGTGATCGGTATCTTCCACACTTTCATACAGTAACTGAGCCTAAGACTGAACAAGAGCCCGAGCTCGAGAGCCAACAAATCATTGATCCCTTCGTTGAGTTTTGGGAGGCCCTAGATGACATCTGAAAGTTTCTAATAAGCCAGGCCGCAAAGAATGACATAGGTCCAGAGCCTACAGTTCTTGTCGAGCTCGACATTCTTGATGAGCCAGAGCCAGAAGTTGCTACTGAGTTGGTGTCATTGCAAGAAGAAACTCCTCGACCCATAAAAGTGAAAGAGTATCTTATTGTGATTTTTGTAGATCCCCAGTGGAGCCTACCATGGAACGATTGATATCTTCGCCAACTATGACAGTTCTATTGTCCCTGAGATCGCCTGACATATACGACTCTTTGCAGATATTTTTACAGCAGATAGGTTTACAGGAGATCAAGTTTCTTATGGTGCACAATACATTGGTACAGTCTTTAGCGGAGATGACTTGCCTCGACATGTTGCGTGTATCTTTCTCGAGCTGCCATCGATTGCAGTCGGTTTGTCACAGAAGTCAGTTCCATCTCCACCATTGTGGCTCAGATATGAAGCATTAGTGTTGATTCCCCGTCCACCACCATGACCTGATTGAGAATTCGTGATGTCATTCAGTTCAACCTGGTTGTGCTTGTCTTGTTACTTACCATTATATTCATCGGGGATGAATATTTTCAAGCCGTGGAGAATGATGGGAGAATCAAACGGCTAGAATTTATTAGGATTTAGGATTTAGATTTGAAGAGATTTGAGTAGATTTGATTGAGATTTAGGATTTATTTGAATTTAGATTTGAGTAGATCTGAATGAGGTTTTATTTTATCAATAATTGCATATACAGTACACGTATTGTGGGCTATATATAGCTATGTATTGAACTTTAAAAGACAGACTATGATGATTTGAATTAAACCCCTTTTGTTGAAGCATGCTGATTTGCTTAAAAGATTGAATCTCTAGCATGGTGATATGTAGAGTGGGAGAGATATATCTGTTAGTCGAGGCCCAAATTTATCCTTATCCCCTCTTTCCCTCATCTCTTAATTAGTTCTGCATCAAAGAGTGTTCATGTGATAAATCCATGGCGTTAGGCAAATCCGATCATGGAGGCAGACCTGTTCATGACATCTGGCATAAATGACCATGAATTTTGGGTTCCATTTTTATTCCATGGTGTCTAGCGTAATCGACTTAGAAGCAAATTTGATCATGGTGCCCGGTGTTAGTATTTGGAGTGCCTCATATTCATTAGAGAAGAATTCAAGTTCTGGTAGTTTCTTAATACGAATCTGTCCTCATATTCATTGGATAAGAATTCAGGTTTTGGTAGTTTCTTAATACGGATCTCTCATGTTTTGATTTGGATACGGGTTTCCTATTTGTTTGAGGAGGTACTGATTTGAGTTCTTGCTGGATTAGGATCATCCTAGGTGTCTATATAAACCCTTGGGGTGTCCTTTAGAAGGTGTGTGTAACGCCCCGATCCCGCGGGTACGGAGACGTTACTGCAACGTATATACGCAGGTCCGAAATACCCTCACGTATATACGCTAAGCATCAGTACAGGCAAGAATCAGAGTACGGAAGCAAGTGGTGCATTATACATTCCAACATATGAGTACAATTACAGAGTTATCACCAGAGGTGATCCAATATTACATGAATATTACATCACTGATATGCGCAATTGCGAGATTACAAAGAGATGTATAAGTATGAACAGTATAAAAGGCACTCACGAGTTTACAAAGGGAAAACTCGAGAGGCGCACAGGGGGGCCTGGAAGGATAGAGCTCTGGGCGGTCCGCTGGAGATCCACTCTACCGCTGCGCCACTCTGATCAGCAACTGGGAGAATCCACACGCTCCAAGCTCCATTGACCTGGACATTAGGATCCAGGGGAGTCAGATAGAACTCCCCAGGCGAGTGGTGATACGAATGCCAAGTGGCGAGCATAGGTAAGCACACGTGTAACGATAAAATCGAATCGTAATCATGCATTGAAAACCGTGTCGTGAGCATAAGCATGCAGGAGCAAGTAGATATAGAACAAGTGATATCAAACAGGAAGTACTCATGGTATGATAAGATAAGAACAGGAGACTGGTGGAATAGAATACAAGTGGTAAAGCAGGGTATGAGCAGCAAATATAATAATAACCATAAACCGAAAATTCAATGTAAAACCCGATAGAAGCAAGCTCGGCAAAGCATACAACAGATCCATGGTTGGCATCTTTTATTATTATTATTATTACTCGTCTTATCATGATGTCTAGATATGTGAACTAGCGTCCCAGCACACATATATCCACATCCGAGTAAAGCAAGGTTGTTATTGGAAACCAACGGGGGTATCAGAACTATGTTTACAGTGGGTCCCGTACATACCCGGGACCACGGCCCAGGATTGTTCCGTTGCTTGGTGGACGGAACCTGCCGCAAGGCGATCAGGAGGGTCTTATGGAATGCCCTTATCAAGATGGTACCAAGAAGGAGGGAGCCAGCACTCCCCTCGGTCGCCTGGAGGCCCACAGGTCAGACCGGAAGTTTTAGTTGCACAACATGCCTAGTACCACTGTAAACACGAACACATATTGATAGCCGCAAGTTTCCCCCGACCCGATGTAAGTTGTCTCATTTTACGATTTGTTAGATGATTATCAGATTCCGGGAATGAGCAAGAGCAAGTCAGGAATACATGTATCTTAGGTGTACAGTTGTACTGTAATGTATATCAAGTTTGTAAGCAGGATGTCAGGTCATCATTCCCGTTATCGTGATAATCATGAGAGTCAAGTATATCATGCCGGGTGTTAAGTGATAGTATGACAGGAGGATGATATTTGGCAGGTGACCAATCATGTCAAGAGATTGATATTAGTCTGGTGGCAAGTCATGCCATAACAAGAGGTCTTGCCAAGAAGTAGCGTGTCTGGTAATAACATATCATTTGACAAGTGAGATAGACTGGTGTAAGATATTAGCATACAATTGACAGATGATACAAACAAGTGTTAAATAGTAGCATGTATAAGCATGTCAAGTGTTAACGTATCAGGTAAAACATGACATGTGATAGAATTGTAGCTGAGCACAATCAAGCGGAGCTGAGCAAGCTGGAGTGTACAGACAGCAAGCAGTATTTAACACTGGAGCGTCTGGCATGATTACCGGACGACTCGGCTTAAAGTGCGAGTAGATAATCCGGCAGCATCTCGCCTAGACGAATCTAGTGATAAAGCGCTGGACGCTGATCATGATAACCAGGCGGAGCTGAACAAGCTGGAGGCACAGGCAGCGAACAGAGTTTAGACACTAATGCGCTCTGCGAGGTTACCGGGACAACTCGTTTAAGATACGAGTAGAAAATCCGGCAGCAACTCGCCTAAACGAATTTAGTGAATAAAGCAATGAGCGCTAAGTATGCTCACCAGATGGAGCTGAGAAACCTGACGATCCCAATCACGTCTCTTTCGAGATAGTGAGAGACCGGAGGCTGAATGAGAAACCTGACGATCCCAATCACGTCTCTTTCGAGATAGTGAGGGACCGGAGGCTGAAGGGTCCGGAAGCCAAGTACGCTCGGGGTTTAAGCGCACTCTCGGTGACTACTAGCCATCCCAGGAGTGGGAAGAAACCCAGAGTCCGACGACCACGAAGGGTCGGCCACGCATGGTATAAAGCAGTAAAATACATCACAGGCATGATATGTATACAAGAATGAAACTACCCTAATACAAGCATTCGTCACAGAGCAATACATGTCCAGTCATTGCACTCGGCCATACACAGATCAGGGACTCAGCCCAAATACATAATACATGAAAATATGGAATAAAATACATGTCGACCCGACGAAGCGGGGAAACCCAAATGGAGGCGAGAGCGAGGACACTCGCCTAAATCACCGGAAATGCCGAAAAGTCCGAAATCCATGGAACTCGCGCACGCACCATAAAATAATATAATAATATATAATTATGAAGAGAGAGAAAGTGAAGAGGAGAAAGAAAGAGTTAGAGAGAGAAGGAGAGAGAAACGTAGAGGGAGAAATATATGGAAAGAGAGAGTGCACAGGGAGACGCGGGTTATGCGAGTGAGACGCGGGGGTCGCAGACGCGGGAGTCGCGTCGCGGGAATAACAGACGCGGGAATCGCAGACGCGAAGGTGCCATAAACGCGGGGTTCGAGACCCGCGTTCAAGTCAGGGCACGAGGAGAACACAGACGCGGGTATTATCTCCGCGTCGTGTCGACACGAGAGGGACACAGACGCGGGCCTGAACTCCGCGCTGCGTCGATACAAGAACGCGAAGGCCGCGTTGAAGGGTTTGCCCGGACGCGGGGGTGAGATCCGCGTCAGCAATTACGGAGAGGAGGGAGATAAGGAGAGACAGTACGGGAGAGAGAAAGAGAGGGAGAGAGAAGGAGATTCCTAGAGAGAGAATCTAGAGAGAGAAGAGTGAGTTAGAGAGAGAACTGAGGAGATAGAAAGAGGATTGGTTAGAGAGAGTGAGAGAAGTTGTAAAGAGAGGAGAGAGAGAGACCAGGAGAGAGAGAGGACAGGAGAGAGAGAGGAGAGATGAGAGAGAGAAGGGGGCAGTTGCCCCCCTCTCACGCTCACGGCCAGGCCAGGAGGCCTGGCCATGGCCTCTCTGGGGCCGGCGCCGGCGGCCTCCGGTGGCCGCCGGCCAGGGGTGGCCGCGCCGGCCACCCCAAAGGAGGAGAAGGGAAACAGCAAGGGGCTACTGCCCCCCCCCCCCCGCTCAAGCCCAGGTCAGGCCTGGCCTGGCGCCTCTCCCTGGCTGCGGCCAGGGAGGCGCGGAGACTGCGCGGCCAGGGGTGGCCGGTGCAGGCAGGGGTGGCCTCCGGCCACCCCAAAAAGGAGAAGGGAGGGGGCTGCTGCCCCCTCCAAGCCCGCGCACAGGGGGCCAGGAGGCCCCCTGGCCGAGCCCAAGGCCGCCGACATCGCGCCGGCGGCGGTCAGCCCCGCCGGGGGGTGCCGGGGAGGGAGGAGAAGTCCGGCGACGGTGGTGGTGGCCGGATCTAGGGGGAGGAGAGAAAAAGGAAGAAGGGAAAAGAGAAAGAAAAGGAAAAGAAAGAAAGGAAAGAAAGGAAAAGAAAAGAGAGAGGAGAGGGAGATGGCCGGAGTTAGGGGGGTCTCCTCGCCGGCGTCGTGGTGGCCAGAGGCGCCGGCGGTGGTGGCTGGTTGGGTGTCGTCCAAATGGAGAAGGAGAAGAAGAAGAGAAGGGAGAAAGAGAAAGAATACGAAAAAGAAAAAGAAAAGGAAAAAGAGAGAGAGAGAGAGATTGATGGGAAAGAAAGAGATGGATGGGAGAGGGATTAAATGAGAGAGGGGGTGAGGTCGCCCACGTGGAAGGGAGTGGGCTGCTGGAGTCGGTGGAAGAAAAGAAAAGGAAGGAAAGAAAGAAAAAATTGAAAAATAATAATATTATAATATGGTCGAGAAATATCGACTGTTCCGGAAAATCCCAAAAAATACCCAGAGGTAGAAAACATCATCCTGAGGAATAATATGAAATCGGTTTTTAGAAATAAATCCCATTTTCAAATTAAAAATCCGGAAGTCAACCGCCGATACCGGTCTAAACCGGGTCGGCCGGATTTTGATAAATTCCGAAAATCCCAGAAATGTATTAAAGAATAAAATATGATTTAAGAAGAAAAGTGAAAGCGGAATTCAGAAATTCAATTCCGATTGTAAACTAAAAACCTGGAATCAACCAGCGATACTGGCCGACACCCAATCCGGTGGAATTTTCATAAATTCATAAAATCCTCAGAAAAAGTATTTAGATAGGAAATGTGATTTTAAGAAATAATATAAAAATACACTTCTAGTAATTCCAATCAGTTTGTAAATTAAAAATCCGGGAATCGGTCAGCGGCACTGGTCGACACCGGTTTTGAAGATTCTCAATTTAATTCAGGAAAATTTCAGAAAATCATAGAAAATATAAAATATTGGAAAATGATGTTTAAAACTGAAATCGGTCAAATCTAAATATCAGAAAGACTAAATCGAGTAATACCCTCGGATCGGGTCCTCGGTTCAGACTAGAGCTGACTCCGAGTCCGTGAATCCGGATCCTAAGACAAAACGATCATATAAATAATTCATAATAACAACAAATACAGAAAGTAAATCGAAAAATACGACCGAAAAATCTGAATACGCAACTAAGTACGTATTCTGGGAGCGGGGTGTTACAATCCATCCACCTTACAAAAAATTGCATCCTCGCAATTTCGATAAGGGGTAAATTGAACACAAAGGGGACATGGACGGGAATTATACCAATTAGGATATGAATCACTGCAGGTAGGGCTTCCCAAGTCGACTGAACAATAATCTGAATATAGACATCTTCTGCACTTCCTGCCGCATAAATCTTTAAACGATGCCAAATAATACTGACCATAAATAAAGAAGACCGATAATTAAGAATTCCGAAGACCAGGCATCGATCACTCTGAAAGATATAGCCAAGAATATATGAGAGTCGTAGATAAATCCGGATACCAACTTCTAAAAGATAACCCAATTGTGGATCAATCCTGAGAATACCGAGCTTCATAGAGTTGGCCGAAGAGATCATGTAATAGCTTCATTTATTGCCAGCCGCTACCTTTCTAGTCGATCATATCTTAAGTTGGTATAAAGGCTACGAAAAACCAAAACAGGGGAAAGATGGAAGGGATTAGGAATTAAAGGAAAGATAATCAAGAAAGAATAGATAACTCTGTACTTGTAGTTGGAGTGTATAACCAGGACTCATGCATTCCAGTTGCAAATTTCTTTACCATTAATTTGCAATCTGGACGTACTGAGGATGTGAGAACCTAGGCTCTGATACCACCCTGTAACGCCCCGATCCCGCGGGTATGGAGACGTTACTGCAACGTATATACACAGGTCCGAAATACCCTCACGTATATACGCTAAGCATCAGTACAGGCAAGAATCAGAGTACGGAAGCAAGTGGTGCATTATACATTCCAACATATGAGTACAATTACAGAGTTATCACCAGAGGTGATCCAATATTACATGAATATTACATCACTGATATGCGCAATTGCGAGATTACAAAGAGATGTACAAGTATGAATAGTATAAAAGGCACTCACGAGTTTACAAAGGGAAAACTCGAGAGGCGCACAGGGGGGCCTGGAAGGATAGAGCTCTGGGCGGTCCGCTGGAGATCCACTCTAACCGCTGCGCCACTCTGATCAGAAACTGGGAGAATCCACACGCTCCAAGCTCCATTGACCTGGACATGAGGATCCAGGGGAGTCAGATAGAACTCCCCAGGCGAGTGGTGATACGAATGCCAAGTGGCGAGCATAGGTAAGCACACGTGTAACGATAAACCGAATCATAATCATGCATTGAAAACCGTGTCGTGAGCATAAGCATGCAGGAGCAAGTAGATATAGAACAAGTGATATCAAACAGGAAGTGTAATACTCCTGTACTTTTAATACCAAAAAAAAGAAATAAAATAAAATGAAAATAATAATAATATATATATATATATATGCTAGCACTGGGGATTGAACTTAGGTCCCCAACAAGGGAGAGAAGAGAGTTAACCATTATGCCACATTGGCGTGTAATCTAAGAGCACTCAGAATTTGATTTGAATCTAATAAGCTAGACAATCTGTAATTTCAAATCTAAATCAAATCTCTTTGAGATTTTTCTACAACTTTCCATTCTTATCTAAATTGCTAATCTAGCCTAATTAGAGTCCAGGTTCAAAAAAAAAAAAAGAATCTCTTATAGCCTAACTTTCCATTCTTATCTAAATTACTAATCTAGCCTAATTAGAGTCCAGGTTCAAAAAAAAAAAATCTCTTATAGCCTTATAAAACCTAAACATTTCCTTTCTCTCCTACATCAAGAGAAACCTTAGTATAACTTTCCTTATCTTCATATTTTTCCTCAAATTGATTGTGAACGAAGAAAGATTTCGGGATACAAGGTTAAGGAGAAAGCAAGGAAACAAGTAAGTATAAAGTTTGATTTTTTTTTATTAATTCAAATATTTAATTAGCAAGCATGTTTAAGATTCTCTTTTTGTTACGAAAACTTAGATCTCCCCTAAGTTTAAATTAATTTATATGAATATGAATTTTGATAATATACCATAATTTAAACTTAACATGAATTAAAATTATAATTAAATCGGAGTATCATGCATAGATCTACCCCTTTTTAAGAATTTCTTCATCATCAAAAACTTTACCTTGATCTAAATAAAGCTTATATAAAAATAATATATGATTCCCTAATAGAAATATTTTAGGAAAAAAAAAAAGAAAAAGAAAATTTTTAGAACAAAATTTTCAAGGATCAAAATAGACACATGGGTTAATCTATCTATACATGGAGATTTATTCAAAATCCAATTAAAATATATATATTTAAATTTTACATTAAAATTTCTACAATTTAGAAGAAAAAAAAAAGGGGAGAGTGCACTATGCAGGCCTGGCCTAGCCCGGGCCTGCCAGGCCCGGGTTGGGCCTGCTAAAAAAAAAAAGAAAAAAAAAAGTGGGGGAAAGAATCTGGACCAGGCCCAGGTCCGGCCTGGTCCACTTGGTCCAGTCTGGGCCACCTCCAGGGCCCAAAGGCCCTGTTAACAAAAAAAAAAAAAAGAAAAGAATGAAACTGAGATGGGCCGCACTGGCCCAGGCCCAGTCTCAAAAGGAAAAAAAAAACAGTAAGCTGGGCCATCATTGGCCCAGCCCAGAAATTAAAAAAAAAAAAGAAAGAAAGAAAAGGAAACTGGGCCTGGCTATTGGGCCGGGCCAGAAACCAGAAAACAAAAAAGAAGAAGAACAGAATATGAAGCCCAATTCATTTAATCCGACCCAATTACAAAATCAGACCCGTTAAGTTTGAACGACAATTTTTTTTAGCTAGATAAAAAATGGAAAAAAATAAATAAAAATAGTGATAAATATATAGATAACTTCTACCATCTACATAAAAATTTTGGAGTAAATTGCAGCTCATATGGGGCTGAACCACTGCATTTAAAGATTTAAACCCGCTATTCTAAATTCAGACACGTTAAGAAAATTATAAGTTTTAAAACCATTTAAACCATATAAAATCAGTAAATAAAATCTGAAAAAAATTCACATAACTTATACTTCATTATACAACCTTATTTAAAGATCCGGATTGTTCACATTTGATTTAAAATACTAAATAAATAGAATACTTCATGTAGAAGTCGATATATGAAAGTTCGATAATTTTCTAATTCGAATATATAAATTAATGTAGATTTCTTCGATTGGTGCTTGGACGGGTGGTAGCCCAGATGAGTGTTCTTTCACTCACTATATTATGTGTATATATCAGTTTGTTTATTTTATCGCAGAACTTAGAAATTGCTCAGAAATGTGTAAGATTCCAAATATCAATATTGCATAATTAGATGTTTGTTTTTTCTGAAATCTCTAATTTATTTTTGATTGAAAGTTATTGAATACTCAATAGAAGTAGAAATTTTTATAATTGTGAAATTGTTAATTATTGAAAATTATTCAAAAAAAATAATTGAAATAATTGGAAATTGCAGAAAAGGACGGTGATACTGAATTCTCTATTATATATTGACTACATCATAGGAGGAATTATATGATATTGGATCATGAGAATATTGAAGGGGAAAAAAAAAGAAAAAGAGATTATGTTACTATTGTCACTGGGTAAGACATTTTTCATTGTCACATACGTCATTGTTATTGTTATTGATCATACCCAGCAACTTAGATGACATAATCATTGATAACTTATAACTGGGGATGGGGAAATTGATAAAGGAGACGGTGTTGGTATTTTGGGTGGACTTAGGATATAGGTTGCGCAGCCGAAATACGGTTCCACTGCAGGTTTCCGGGGGATGACTGACATCCCGTATTGTTCACATTGTTATCGTTATTGACACATTGTTATTGTTATTGATATTGACTACCTAGCGGTAGGACCTGGTTCAGCGCCAGGTGATTGGCCCGTAGTTCCGGGTATGTACGGAACCCACCTAAAACACAAATTTCCGTCTCCAATTATCAATTTCAAACAATAAGACATTGAGAATAAACATACACAGACATATTGACAATTTTACCTCATATGGATAAATTATAGCTTATAAATAGTTATGTGGTGTATATTACTGTACTTTAACATGATTCTGATATGCTAATTACTAGAATGAAAACTATATTAGCTATGCATGTTGTCGTTAGATTTTACATGTTATTTTTATATTCCCCTCTTTTTATCATTCATTTAGGTCGCTATTGACGACCCTGAGTTGCTTACTCAGGTTCTGATCCAGAGACTCGACAGGAGCAGGAGTACTTCGAGCACCTTGCTGATCTTCAGTAGACAGATCCTTCTTTTCATATGTGAGAGACTTTTATTGTCGTATTTTCTATGATTTCCTTATGTTGTAATAAGTGAGACTTTTGGTGACATTATGTACTTGATTTCATCTAGCTGGAATAACGAAAAAAACTTGTTTTATTTGAATCAATGTGCTGAGGCTTAACGTATTTGTTTTAAAATACGTCGTCGGCTCTCGTCACGTACCCTTTATATGAGTATTATGATTGCGGGGCGTGACAGGGTTTTTATGGTATCAGAGCCAGGTTTTCAAGTGTATAGTTGTGTAAATAGTCAGGCTCTTACCAACAGTACAAGGTTTAGTAATCCAGCTATAAGTACAAGTATGTCTACCATATTTTAATTAATATTTTATTTTATTCTCAGAGTTATGGCTCAACGACTTCCCTCTGCCCGCATCGCTGCTCGCGAAGATGCCACAGATTTGATGGGAGTACTCCGGGGCCTGGTAGAATCACAGCAGCAGCAGGCAGCACTTCTTCGAGATGGATTGGTGGCAGCACAACAGACAGCCACGGAGGCCATAGAGAGGTCTGTGACTCCTCGGGGACCAAAACCGGGAACATTTCAGACTTTAGGAGGTTGCAGCCAGCCACTTTTACCGGGACAGAAAAGCCTTTGGAAACAGAGCAATGGCTGGTTGATATGACCAATCTCCTGAATGCAGCTCGTGTTCCGGCGGAGGATCAGGTGGAGGTTGTCAAGGTCCAAATGATTGATGTGGCTCGAACATGGTGGCTCGCTGAGGAGGAACGATTGGAGAAGCCGGTCACATGGGAGAGGTTCTCAGAGAGCTTCTATGAGCGGTTCTTCCCCAAGACTGCTAGGAGGGAGATGGAGCAGCAATTCATCAACTTACGACAAGGGAGTCGGACGGTGGATGAGTATGCAGCAGAGTTTCTGAGGCTAAGCCGGTTCGCTCCCTATATGGTAGCTGAGGAAGAAGACAGGGCGAACCGATTCCAGCAAGGATTGAGACTGGACATTCAGAAGTTTCTGGTCACACAGCAATTGAAGACTTACTCTCAAGTCCTCGGTGCTGCTCGTGGTCTGGAACAAGTGATGGAAAAGGAGAGCACGAGCAGATTGCAGACGAGGCCATTCAAGCGTCCTTTTGAACAAAGTTCCAAGGCACCCACAACTAGACCTAGTAATGTCTTTCAGAGCAAGCGTCCATTCATTCCTTCCCCACCGATGATGATTTGTGGATTCTGTCAGAAACCAGGACATGGACGGAAGGAATGTAGATGGGCGAACCGACAATGCTTGAATTGTGGATCTACAGATCATCTGGTGGCAGCTTGTCCAGTCAATAAGCAGAGAAGTATCATACCGGCCCCTCCAACATCAGAAGCGGTTAGAAGGAACCCGGTGCCCGTAGGTAGAGGAGCTCCGCTTCCTTCACAGCGCCAGGTGTTCGAACAGGCTCAGCGGAGGCCAGGAATCGGACGTGGAAGAGGCCAGGCTTTTAACCTGACTGCAGAACAAGCTGAGGCATCAGAGGAAGTTGTAGCAGGTACCATTCTGGTTCATTCCATTCCAGTTGTATCATTATTTGATTATGGTGCTTCCCATTGCTACATATCTACTAGATTCGTTATGATGCATGCTATACCCTGTGATGATATGGATAACCAGTGGGAAATTAGTACCGGGAACGGGGTTATAACCACTAGTAGGATATGTAAGTCTTGTTCTGTGGAGATTTGCGGAAGACAGTTAAGGGCAGATTTGTTTATGATAGACACCAACGGATATGATGTGATCTTAGGCATGACCTGGCTTAGTAAGTATCATGCGGTGATTGATTGCCGGAATAAGAGCGTGATCTTCAGGATTCCATATCAGTCCGAATTCCAGTTCGTCGGGGAATCGAAGACATCCAGACAGAAGCAGCAAGGGGACTACGCCACTGTAGAAACTCAAGAGAAGCCGATACCGGTTGTGGGGGAATTCTTAGATGTGTTTCCAGAGGATCTACCGGGACTTCCGCCAGATCGAAACTTGGAGTTCGCTATCGAAGTCATCCCAGGTACTGCCCCTATATCTAAAGCACCATATCGAATGGCACCTGTGGAGCTAGCCGAATTGAAGAAGCAACTGCAGGAATATTTGGATAAAGGCTTCATCAGGCCCAGTGTTTCACCTTGGGGAGCTCCGGTGTTGTTGGTAAAGAAGAAGGATGGTAGCAGAAGGATGTGCATTGATTATCGGGAGTTGAACAAGGTCACTATCAAGAATAGGTATCCCTTGCCTAGGATAGATGACTTATTTGATCAGCTAGCTGGAGCTAAGGTGTTCTCGAAGTTAGATCTTCGGTCTGGATATCATCAATTGAAGGTGAAGGAGGTAGACATTCCAAAGACGGCTTTTAGGACTCGTTATGGTCATTACGAGTTCTTAGTTATGCCATTTGGAGTGACCAATGCTCCGGCAATCTTTATGGATTTGATGAATCGAGTGTTCTCTCCATTCTTGGATAAGTTCGTAGTGATATTCATTGATGATATTCTGATATACTCTAAGAACGAGGTAGAACATGTTGAGCACCTGAGAATTGTGTTGCAGACCCTTCGGCAGGAGAAGCTCTATGCCAAACTAAGCAAGTGTGAGTTCTGGCTTAAGAGTGTGGCATTTTTGGGGCATATTGTTTCGGGTGAAGGCATCTCAGTAGATCCCAGCAAAGTTCAGGCAGTGAGGGATTGGCCTATCCTAAAATCAGTAACTGAGATTAGGAGCTTTCTAGGGTTAGCTGGATACTACCGGAGATTCGTGCAAGACTTCTCGAGGATTGCAGGACCTCTGACCAAGCTTACCCAGAAGGGGGAGAACTATGTATGGACAGCGGAGTGTACCAGTGCCTTCGAAGAACTGAAGAAGAGGTTGATGACGGCTCCAATTTTGAAGATGCCTGATGGAACTGGTGGTATGGTCATTTACAGCTATGCGTCAGGGAAAGGATTGGGATGCGTGCTAATGCAGCATGGGCATGTGATAGCATACGCGTCCAGGCAACTCAGGCCCCACGAGAAGAACTACCCTACGCATGATCTGGAGTTAGCAGCAGTGATTTTCGCCTTGAAAATTTGGAGGCACTATTTGTTGGGTGATCAGGTGCTAATCTACACCGATCACAAAAGCTTGAAGTACATCTTCACTCAGAAGGAATTAAACATGAGGCAGAGGAGGTGGTTGGAGCTGATGGCTGACTATGATATTGATCTACAATATCACCCTGGAAAGATCAATGTAGTACCAGATGCCTTAAGCAGGAAGCCAGAAGTGTCTATGGCAATGCAAATCACACAACAGAAAGAATTACTCGAAGAGATGAGGCGAATGGACCTGATGGTAATTCGAAGGGCAATATCTCCTGGCCAATTGATGGTCATGCAGATTCAACCAATCTTATTGGAGAAGATCAGGGAAGCTCAAAGTGGAGATCTTAAATTGCAAGAATTCAGGGAACAAGTGGAAGCCGGGTTGAGGTCAGATATGCAGATCCATGCAGATGGGACGCTCCGTTTTGGTAACAGAATTTGTGTACCTAAAGGAGAGGTTAGGCAAGAAGTGTTGGCTGAAGCCCATAACTCGGCTTATTCTATACATCCACGGGGAACAAAGATGTACCAAGACTTGAAGCAACGGTTCTGGTGGCACGGAATGAAGAGGGAGCTTGCTCGGTATGTGGGAAAGTGCCTAGTATGTCAGCAGCTGAAGGCAGAGCATCAGCGGACAGCTGGACTTCTTCAACCTCTGCCAATTTCAGAATGGAAGTGGGAGCACATCACTATGGATTTCGTCACTGCTTTACCTCACAGCCAGAAGGGGAATAATGCAGTATGGGTTATAGTGGATCGCCTTATGAAGTCAGCACATTTCATTCCCTTCAGACTGGGGCAGTCTACGGAATTATTAGCAGAGAAGTATATGCAGGAAGTGGTGAGGCTCCATGGTGTGCCAGTCAGCATTGTGTCTGACAGAGACACTAGATTTCTATCCCACTTTTGGAGAAGTCTTCAGGAAAGTTTGGGAACCCGCTTGAAGTTTAGCACTGCATATCATCCGCAGACTGATGGACAATCAGAGCGGACGATTCAGATTCTCGAAGACATGTTGAGGGCATGCATGCTAGATTTCAAGGGATCGTGGGAGGATCATCTGCACTTGGCGGAGTTTGCTTATAACAACAGCTATCAGGCTAGTATTGAGATGACGCCGTTTGAAGCCTTGTATGGGAGGAAGTGTAGGTCTCCTTTATGTTGGGACGACATTGGTGATAGGCGGCTGTTGGGGCCCGAGATTATAGTTCAGACGGTGGAAAAAGTTAAGGTCATCCGTGAGCGTCTCAAGACAGCTCAGGATAGACAGAAACAGTGGGCGGATATGAGCAGAAGGCCACTGGTGTTCGAGGCTGGAGATAAGGTATTCTTGAAGATATCTCCAACGAGAGGAGTGATCAGATTCGGTAGTCGGGGAAAGCTGAGTCCGAGGTTCATCGGACCTTTTGAGGTTCTGGAGCGTCTGGGGGAAGTGGCTTATAGACTGGCTTTACCACCATCTTTGGATGGCGTGCATGATGTCTTCCATGTTTCTCAGTTGAGAAGGTATGTCAGAGATGACAATCATGTTTTGGATCATACTGAGCTGGAGCTTCGGCCGGATTTATCCTACACTGAAAGACCCATGGCTATTCTGGATCGGACTACCAAAGAACTGAAGAAGCAGATCATCCCACTTGTTTTGGTGTCTTGGGGCAGGCGATCTCTGGGAGAAGCGACGTGGGAGCGAGAGGACATTATTCGTGATCGCTATCCTCACTTATTTCATGGCGATTAGGTAACTTCTTTCTTCCTCTTAAATTTAAATTTCGAGGACGAAATTTTCTTATTAGGTGGGTAGAATGTAATACTCCTGTACTTTTAATACCAAAAAAAAAAGAATAAAATAAAATAAAATAAAATAAAATGAAAATAATAATAATAATAATATATATATATATATATATATATATATATATATATATATATATATATATATGCTAGCACTGGGGATTGAACTTAGGTCCCCAACAAGGGAGAGAAGAGAGTTAACCATTATGCCACATTGGCGTGTAATCTAAGAGCACTCAGAATTTGATTTGAATCTAATAGCTAGACAATCTGTAATTTCAAATCTAAATCAAATCTCTTTGAGATTTTTCTACAACTTTCCATTCTTATCTAAATTGCTAATCTAGCCTAATTAGAGTTCAGGTTCAAAAAAAAAAAAAAAAAAATCTCTTATAGCCTAACTTTCCATTCTTATCTAAATTACTAATCTAGCCTAATTAGAGTTCAGGTTCAAAAAAAAGAAAATCTCTTATAGCCTTATAAAACTAAACATTTCCTTTCTCTCCTACATCAAGAGAAACCTTAGTATAACTTTCCTTATCTTCATATTTTTCCTCAAATTGATTGTGAACGAAGAAAGATTTCGGGATACAAGGTTAAGGAGAAAGCAAGGAAACAGTAAGTATAAAGTTTGATTTTTTTTATTAATTCAAATATTTAATTAGCAAGCATGTTTAAGATTCTCTTTTTGTTACGAAAACTTAGATCTCCCCTAAGTTTAAATTAATTTATATGAATATGAATTTTGATAATATACCATAATTTAAAATTAACATGAATTAAAATTATAATTAAATCGGAGTATCATGCATAGATCTACCCCTTTTTAAGAATTTCTTCATCATCAAAAACTTTACCTTGATCTAAATAAAGCTTATATAAAAATAATATATGATTCTCTAATAGAAATATTTTAGAAAAAAAAAAGAAAAAGAAAATTTTAGAACAAAATTTCCAAGGATCAAAAATTAGACACATGGGTTAATCTATCTATACATGGAGATTTATTCAAAATCCAATTAAAATATATATATTTAAATTTTACATTAAAATTTCTACAATTTAGGGAAAAAAAAGGGGAGAGTGCCCTGCTCTCGGCCAAGCCGAGAGCAGTGCACTGCACTGTGCAGGCCTGGCCTAGCCCGGCCTGGCAGGCCCGGGTTGGACCTGCTAAAAAAAAAAAGAAAAAAAAAGTGGGGGAAAGAATCTGGACCAGGCCCAGGTCCGGCCTGGTCCACTTGGTCCAGTCTGGGCCACCTCCAGGGCCCAAAGGCCCTGTTAACAAAAAAAAAAAAAGAAAGAAAAGAATGAAACTGAGATGGGCCGCACTGGCCCAGGCCCAGTCTCAAAAGGAAAAAAAAAAACAGTAAGCTGGGCCATCATTGGCCCAGCCCAGAAATTAAAAAAAAAAAGAAAGAAAGAAAAGGAAATTGGGCCTGGCTATTGGGCCAGGCCAGAAACCAGAAAACAAAAAAGAAGAAGAACAGAGAATATGAAGCCCAATTCATTTAATCCGACCCAATTACAAATCAGACCCGTTAAGTTTGAACGACAATTTTTTAGCTAGATAAAAAATGGAAAAAAATAAATAAAAATAGTGATAAATATATAGATAACTTCTACCATCTACATAAAATTTTGGAGTAAATTGCAGCTCATATGGGGCTGAACCACTGCATTTAAAGATTTAAACCCGCTATTCTAAATTCAGACCCGTTAAGAAAATTATAAGTTTTAAACCATTTAAACCATATAAAATCAGTAAATAAAATCTGAAAAAAATTCACATAACTTATACTTCATTATACAACCTTATTTAAAGATCCGGATTGTTCACATTTGATTTAAAATACTAAATAAATAGAATACTTCATGTAGAAGTCAATATATGAAAGTTCGATAATTTTCTAATTCGAATATATAAATTAATGTAGATTTCTTCGATTGGTGCTTGGACGGGTGGTAGCCCAGGTGAGTGTTCTTTCACTCACTGTATTATGTGTATATATCAGTTTGTTTATTTTATCGCAGAACTTAGAAATTGCTCAGAAATGTGTAAGATTCCAAATATCAATATTGCATAATTAGATGTTTGTTTTTTCTGAAATCTCTAATTTATTTTTTATTGAAAGTTATTGAATACTCAATAGAAGTAGAAATTTTTATAATTGTGAAATTGTTAATTATTGAAAATTATTCAAAAAAAATTGAAATAATTGGAAATTGCAGAAAAGGACGGTGATACTGAATTCTCTATTATATATTGACTACATCATAGGAGGAATTATATGATATTGGATCATGAGAATATTGAAGGGAAAAAAAAAGAAAAAGAGATTATGTTACTATTGTCACTGGGTAAGACATTTTTCATTGTCACATACGTCATTGTTATTATTATTGATCATACCCAGCAACTTAGATGACATAATCATTGATAACTTATAACTGGGGATGGGAAATTGATAAAGGAGACGGTGTTGGTATTTTGGGTGGACTTAGGATATAGGTTTGCGCAGCCGAAATACGGTTCCACTGCAGGGTTCCGGGGGATGACTGACATCCGTATTGTTCACATTGTTATCGTTATTGACACATTGTTATTGTTATTGATATTGACTACCTAGCGGTAGGACCTGGTTCAGCGCCAGGTGATTGGGCCGTAGTTCCGGGTATGTACGGAACCCACCTAAAACACAAATTTCCGTCTCCAATTATCAATTTCAAACAATAAGACATTGAGAATAAACATACACAGACATATTGACAATTTTACCTCATCTGGATAAATTATAGCTTATAAATAGTTATGTGGTGTATATTACTGTACTTTAACATGATTCTGATATGCTAATTACTAGAATGAAAACTATATTAGCTATGCATGTTGTCATTAGATTTTGCATGTTATTTTTATATCCCTTCTTTTTATCATTCATTTAGGTCGCTATTGACGACCCTGAGTTGCTTACTCAGGTTCTGATCCAGAGACTCGACAGGAGCAGGAGTACTTCGAGCACCTTGCTGATCTTCAGTAGACAGATCCTTCTTTTTCATATGTGAGAGACTTTTATTGTCGTATTTTCTATGATTTCGTTATGTTGTAATAAGTGAGACTTTTGGTGACATTATGTACTTGATTTCTTCTAGCTGGAATAACGAAAAAAAACTTGTTTTATTTTGAATCAATGTACTGAGGCTTAACGTATTTGTTTTAAAAATACGTCGCCGGCTCTCGTCACGTACCCTTTATATGAGTATTATGATTGCGGGGCGTGACAAGAAGTACTCATGGTATGATAAGATAAGAACAGGAGACTGGTGGAATAGAATACAAGTGGTAAAGCAGGGTATGAGTAGCAAATATAATAATAATCATAAAACCGGAAATCCAATGTAAAACCCGATAGAAGCAAGCTCGGCAAAGCATACAACAGATCCATGGTTGGCATCTTTTATTATTATTATTATTACTCGTCTTACCCTGATGTCTAGATATGTGAACTAGCGTCCCAGCACACATATATCCACATCCGAGTAAAGCAAGGTTTTATTGGAAACCAACGGGGGTATCAACGAACTATGTTTACAGTGGGTCTCGTACATACCCGAGACCACGGCCCAGGATTGTTCCGTTGCTTGGTGGACGGAACCTGCCGCAAGGCGATCAGGAGGGTCTTATGGAATGCCCTTATCAAGATGGCACCAAGAAGGAGGGAGCCAGCACTCCCCTCGGTCACCTGGAGGCCCACAGGTCAGACCGGAAGTTTTAGTTGCACAACATGCCTAGTACCACCGTAAACACGAACACATATTGATAGCCGCAAGTTTCCCCCGACCGATGTAAGTTGTCTCATTTTACGATTTGTTAGATGATTATCAGATTCCGGGAATGAGCAAGAGCAAGTCAGGAATACATGTATCTCAGGTGTACAGTTGTACTGTAATGTATATCAAGTTTGTAAGCAGGATGTCAGGTCATCATTCTCGTTATCGTGATAATCATGAGAGTCAAGTATATCATGCCGGGTGTTAAGTGATAGCATGACAGGAGGATGATATTTGGCAGGTGACCAATCATGTCAAGAGATTGATATTAGTCCGGTGGCAAGTCATGCCATAACAAGAGGTCTTGCCAAGAAGTAGCGTGTCTGGTGATAACATATCATTTGACAAGAGAGATAGACTGGTGTAAGATATTAGCATACAATTGACAGGTGATACAAACAAGTGTTAAATAGTAGCATGTATAAAGCATGTCAAGTGTTAACGTATCAGGTAAATACATGACATGTGATAGAATTGTAGCTGAGCACAATAAAGCGGAGCTGAGCAAGCTGGAGTGTACAGACAGCAAGCAGTATTTAACACTGGAGCGTCTGGCATGATTACCGGGACGACTCGGCTTAAAGTGCGAGTAGATAATCCGGCAGCATCTCGCCAAGACGAATCTAGTGATAAAGCGCTGGACGCTGATCATGATAACCAGGCGGAGCTGAACAAGCTGGAGGCACAGGCAGCGAACAGAGTTTAGACACTAATGCGCTCTGCGAGGTTACCGGGACAACTCGGTTTAAGTACGAGTAGAAAATCCGGCAGCAACTCGCCTAAACGAATTTAGTGAATAAAGCACTGAGCGCTAAGTATGCTCACCAGATGGAGCTGAGAAACCTGACGATCCCAATCACGTCTCTTTCGAGATAGTGAGAGACCGGAGGCTGAATGAGAAACCTGACGATCCCAATCACGTCTCTTTCGAGATAGTGAGGGACCGGAGGCTGAAGGGTCCGGAAGCCAAGTACGCTCGGGGTTTAAGCGCACTCTCGGTGACTACTAGCCATCCCAGGAGTGGGCAGAAACCCAGAGTCCGACGACCACGAAGGGTCGCCACGCATGGTATAAAGCAGTAAAATACATCACAGGCATGATATGTATACAAGAATGAAACTACCCTAATACAAGCATTCGTCACAGAGCAATACATGTCTAGTCATTGGCACTCGGCCATACACAGATACAGGGACTCAGCCCAAATACATAATACATGAAAACATGGAATAAAATACATGTCGACCCGACGAAGCGGGGAAACCCAAATGGAGGCGAGAGCGAGGACACTCGCCTAAATCAACGGAAATGCCGAAAAGTCCGAAATCCATGGAACTCGCGCACGCTCATAAAATAATATAATAATATATAATTATGAAGAGAGAGAAAGTGAAGAGGAGAAAGAAAGAGTTAGAGAGAGAAGGAGAGAGAAACCTAGAGGGAGAAATATATGGAAAGAGAGAGTGCACAGGGAGACGCGGGTTATGCGAGTAAGACGCGGGGGTCGCAGACGCGGGAGTCGCGTCGCGGGAATAACAGACGCGGGAATCGCAGACGCGAAGGTGCCATAAACGCGGGGTTCGAGACCCGCGTTCAAGTCAGGGCACGAGGAGAACACAGACACGGGTATTATCTCCGCGTCGTGTCGACACGAGAGGGACACAGACGCGGGCCTGAACTCCACGCTGCGTCGATACAAGAACGCGAAGGCCGCGTTGAAGGGGTTGCCCGGACGCGGGGTGAGATCCGCGTCAGCAATTACGGAGAGGAGGGAGATAAGGAGAGACAGTACGGGAGAGAGAAAGAGAGGGAGAGAGAAGGAGATTCCTAGAGAGAGAATCTAGAGAGAGAAAGAGTGAGTTAGAGAGAGAAACTGAGGAGATAGAAAGAGGATTGGTTAGAGAGAGTGAGAGAAGTTGTAAAGAGAGGAGAGAGAGACCAGGAGAGAGAGAGGACAGGAAAGAGAGAGGAGAGATAAGAGAGAGAGAGATGAAAGAGAGAAGGGGGGCAGTTGCCCCCCTCTCACGCTCACGGCCAGGCTAGGAGGCCTGGCCATGGCCTCTCTGGGGCCGGCGCCGGCGGCCTCCGGTGGCCGCCGGCCAGGGGTGGCCGCGCCGGCCACCCCAAAGGAGGAGAAGGGAAACAGCAGGGGGCTGCTGCCCCCCCTGCTCAAGCCCAGGCCAGGCCGGCCTGGCCTGGCCTGGCGCCTCTCCCTGGCTGCGGTCAGGGAGGCGCGGAGACTGCGCCGGCCAGGGGTGGCCGGCGCAGGCAGGGGTGGCCTCCGGCCACCCCAAAAAGGAGAAGGAAGGGGGCTGCTGCCCCCTCCAAGCCCGCGCACAGGGGGCCAGGAGGCCCCCTGGCCGCGCCCAAGGCCGGCGGCGGTCAGCCCCCGCCGGGGGGTGCCGGAGGAGGGAGGAGAAGTCCGGCGACGGTGGTGGTGGCCGGATCTAGGGGGAGGAGAGAAAAAGGAAGAAGGGAAAAGAGAAAGAAAAGGAAAAGAAAAGAAAAGGAAAGAAAGGAAAAGAAAAGAGAGAGGAGTGGGAGATGGCCGAGTTAGGGGGGTCTCCTCGCCGGCGTCGTGGTGGCCAGAGGCGCCGGCGGTGGTGGCTGGTTGGGTGTCGTCCAAATGGAGAAGGAGAAGAAGAAGAAGAGAAGGGAGAAAGAGAAAGAAAAAGAAAAAGAAAAAGAAAAGGAAAAAGAGAGAATGATGGGAAAGGGAGAGATGGATGGGAGAGGGATTAAATGAGAGAGGGGGTGAGGTCGCCCACGTGGAAGGGAGTGGGCTGCTGGAGTCGGTGGAAGAAAAGAAAAGGAAGGAAAGAAAGAAAAAATTGAAAAATAATAATATTATAATATGGTCGAAAAATATCGACTGTTCCGGAAAAATCCCAAAAATACCCAGAGGTAGAAAACATCATCCTGAGGAATAATATGAAATCGGTTTTCAGAAATAAAATCTCATTTTCAAATTAAAAATCCGGAAGTCAACCGCCGATACCGGTCTACACCGGGTCGGCCGGATTTTGATAAATTCCGAAAAATCCCAGAAAATGTATTAAAGAATAAAATATGATTTTAAGAAGTAAAGTGAAAGCGGAATTCAGAAATTCAATTCCGATTGTAAACTAAAATCCTGGAATCAACCAGCGATACTGGCTGACATCCAATCCGGTGAATTTTCATAAATTCATAAAATCCTTAGAAAAAGTATTTAGATAGGAAATGTGATTTTAAGAAATAATATAAAAATACACTTCTAGTAATTCCAATCGGTTTGTAAATTAAAAATCCGGGAATCGGTCAGCGGCACTGGTCGGCACCGGTTTTGAAGATTCTCAATTTAATTCAGGAAAATTCCAGAAAATCATAGAAAATATAAAATATTGGAAAATGATGTTTAAAACTGAAATCGGTCAAATCTAAATACCAGAAAGACTAAATCGAGTAATACCCTCGGATCGGGTCCTCGGTTCAGACTAGAGCTGACTCTGAGTCCGTGAATCCGGATCTTAAGACAAAACGATCATATAAATAATTCATAATAACAAACAAATACAGAAAGTAAATCGAAAAATACGATCGAAAAATCTGAATACCCAACTAAGTACATATTCTGGGAGCGGGGTGTTACAATCCATCCACCTTACAAAAATTACGTCCTCGCAATTTCGATAAGGGGTAAATTGAACACAAAGGGGACATGGACGGGAATTATACCAATTAGGATATGAATCACTGCAGGTAGGGCTTCCCAAGTCGACTGAATAATAATCTGAATATAGACATCTTCTGCACTTCCTGCCGCATAAATCTTTAAACGATGCCAAATAATACTGACCAAAAATAAAGAAGACCGATAATTAAGAATTCCGAAGACCAGGCATCGATCACTCTGAAAGATATAGCCAAGAATATATAAGAGTCGTAGATAAATCCGGATACCAACTTCTAAAAGATAACCCAATTGTGGATCAATCCTGAGAATACCGAGCTTCATAGAGTTGGCCGAAGAGATCATGTAATAGCTTCATTTATTGCCAGCCGCTACCTTTCTAGTCGATCATATCTTAAGTTGGTATAAAGGCTACGAAAAACCAAAACAGGGGAAAGATGGAAGGGATTAGGAATTAAAGGAAAGATAATCAAGAAAGAATAGATAACTCTATACTTGTAGTTGGAGTGTATAACCAGGACTCATGCATTCCAGTTGCAAATTTCTTTATCATTAATTTGCAGTCTGGACGTACTGAGGATGTGAGAACCTAGGCTCTGATACCACCCTGTAACGCCCGATCCCGCGGGTATGGAGACGTTACTGTAACGTATATACGCAGGTCCGAAATACCCTCACGTATATACGCTAAGCATCAGTACAGGCAAGAATCAGAGTACGGAAGCAAGTGGTGCATTATACATTCCAACATATGAGTACAATTACAGAGTTATCACCAAAGGTGATCCAATATTACATGAATATTACATCACTGATATGCGCAATTGCGAGATTACAAAGAGATGTACAAGTATGAACAGTATAAAAGGCACTCACGAGTTTACAAAGGGAAAACTCGAGAGGCGCACAGGGGGCCTGGAAGGATAGAGCTCTGGGCGGTCCGCTGGAGATCCACTCTACCGCTGCGCCACTCTGATCAGCAACTGGGAGAATCCATATGCTCCAAGCTCCATTGACCTGGACATGAGGATCCAGGGGAGTCAGATAGAACTCCCCAGGCGAGTGGTGATACGAATGCCAAGTGGCGAGCATAGGTAAGCACACGTGTAACGATAAAACCGAATCATAATCATGCATTGAAAACCGTATCGTGAGCATAAGCATGCAGGAGCAAGTAGATATAGAACAAGTGATATCAAACAGGAAGTACTCATGGTATGATAAGATAAGAACAGGAGACTGGTGGAATAGAATACAAGTGGTAAAGCAGGGTATGAGCAGCAAATATAATAATAACCATAAAACCGAAAATCCAATGTAAAACCCGATAGAAGCAAGCTCGGCAAAGCATACAACAGATCCATGGTTGGCATCTTTTATTATTATTATTATTACTCGTCTTACCCTGATGTCTAGATATGTGAACTAGCGTCCCAGCACACATATATCCACATCCGAGTAAAGCAAGGTTGTTATTGGAAACCAACGGGGGTATCAACGAACTATGTTTACAGTGGGTCTCGTACATACCCGGGACCACGGCCCAGGATTGTTCCGTTGCTTGGTGGACGGAACCTGCCGCAAGGCGATCAGGAGGGTCTTATGGAATGCCCTTATCAAGATGGTACCAAGAAGGAGGGAGCCAGCACTCCCCTCGGTCACCTGGAGGCCCACAGGTCAGACCGGAAGTTTTAGTTGCACAACATGCCTAGTACCACTGTAAACACGAACACATATTGATAGCCGCAAGTTTCCCCCGACCCAATGTAAGTTGTCTCATTTTACGATTTGTTAGATGATTATCAGATTCCGGGAATGACCAAGAGCAAGTCAGGAATACATGTATCTCAGGTGTACAGTTGTACTGTAATGTATATCAAGTTTGTAAGCAGGATGTCAGGTCATCATTCTCGTTATCGTGATAATCATGAGAGTCAAGTATATCATGCCGGGTGTTAAGTGATAGCATGACAGGAGGATGATATTTGGCAGGTGACCAATCATGTCAAGAGATTGATATTAGTCCGGTGGCAAGTCATGCCATAACAAGAGGTCTTGCCAAGAAGTAGCGTGTCTGGTGATAACATATCATTTGACAAGTAAGATAGACTGGTGTAAGATATTAGCATACAATTGACAGGTGATACAAACAAGTGTTAAATAGTAGCATGTATAAAGCATGTCAAGTGTTAACGTATCAGGTAAATACATGACATGTGATAGAATTGTAGCTGAGCACAATCAAGCGGAGCTAAGCAAGCTGGAGTGTACGGACAGCAAGCAGTATTTAACACTGGAGCGTCTGGCATGATTACCGGGACGACTCGGCTTAAGTGCGAGTAGATAATCCGGCAGCATCTCGCCAAGACGAATCTAGTGATAAAGCGCTGGACACTGATCATGATAACCAGGCGGAGCTGAACAAGCTGGAGGCACATGCAGCGAACAGAGTTTAGACACTAATGCGCTCTGCGAGGTTACCGGGACAACTCGGTTTAAGATACGAGTAGAAAATCTGGCAGCAACTTGCCTAAACGAATTTAGTGAATAAAGCACTGAGCGCTAAGTATGCTCACCAGATGGAGCTGAGAAACCTGACGATCCCAATCACGTCTCTTTCGAGATAGTGAGAGACCGGAGGCTGAATGAGAAACCTGACGATCCCAATCACGTCTCTTTCGAGATAGTGAGGGACCGGAGGCTGAAGGGTCCGGAAGCCAAGTACGCTCGGGGTTTAAGCGCACTCTCGGTGACTACTAGCCATCCCAGGAGTGGGCAGAAACCCAGAGTCCGACGACCACGAAGGGTCAGCCACGCATGGTATAAAGCAGTAAAATACATCACAGGCATGATATGTATACAAGAATGAAACTACCCTAATACAAGCATTCGTCACAGAGCAATACATGTCTAGTCATTGGCACTCGGCCATACACAGATACAGGGACTCAGCCAAATACATAATACATGAAAATATGGAATAAAATACATGTCGACCCGACGAAGCGGGGAAACCCAAATGGAGACGAGAGCGAGGACACTCGCCTAAATCACCGGAAATGCCAAAAAGTCCGAAATCCATGGAACTCGCGCACGCGCCATAAAATAATATAATAATATATAATTATGAAGAGAGAGAAAGTGAAGAGGAGAAAGAAAGAGTTAGAGAGAGAAGGAGAGAGAAACCTAGAGGGAGAAATATATGGAAAGAGAGAGTGCACAGGGAGACGCGGGTTATGCGAGTAAGACGCGGGGGTCGCAGACGCGGGAGTCGCGTCGCGGGAATAACAGACGCGGGAATCGCAGACGCGAAGGTGCCATAAACGCGGGGTTCGAGACCTGCGTTCAAGTCAGGGCACGAGGAGAACACAGACGCGGGTATTATCTCCGCGTCGTGTCGACACGAGGGGGACACAGACGCGGGCCTGAACTCCGCGCTGCGTCGATACAAGAACGCGAAGGCCGCGTTTAAGGGGTTGCCCGGACGCGGGGGTGAGATCCGCGTCAGCAATTACGGAGAGGAGGGAGATAAGGAGAGACAGTACGGGAGAGAGAAAGAGAGGGAGAGAGAAGGAGATTCCTAGAGAGAGAATCTAGAGAGAGAAAGAGTGAGTTAGAGAGAGAAACTGAGGAGATAGAAAGAGGATTGGTTAGAGAGAGTGAGAGAAGTTGTAAAGAGAGGAGAGAGAGAGACCAGGAGAGAGAGAGAGAGACAGGAGAGAGAGAGGAGAGATGAGAGAGAGAGAGATGAAAGAGAGAAGGGGGGCAGTTGCCCCCTCTCACGCTCACGGCCAGGCCAGGAGGCCTGGCCATGGCCTCTCTGGGGCCGGCGCCGGCGGCCTCCGGTGGCCGCGCCGGCCACCCCAAAGGAGGAGAAGGGAAACAGCAGGGGGCTGCTGCCCCCCCTGCTCAAGCCCAGGCCAGGCCGGCCTGGCCTGGCCTGGCGCCTCTCCCTGGCTGCGGCCAGGGAGGCGCGGAGACTGCGCCGGCCAGGGGTGGCCGGCGCAGGCAGGGGTGGCCGGAGGCCTCCGGCCACCCCAAAAAGGAGAAGGGAGGGGGCTGCTGCCCCCTCCAAGCCCGCGCACAGGGGGCCAGGAGGCCCCTGGCCGCGCCCAAGGCCGCCGACATCGCACCGGCGACGGTCAGCCCCCGCCGGGGGGTGCCGGAGGAGGGAGGAGAAGTCCGGCGACGGTGGTGGTGGCCGGATCTAGGGGGAGGAAAGAAAAAGGAAGAAGGGAAAAGAGAAAGAAAAGGAAAAGAAAAGAAAAGGAAAGAAAGGTAAAGAAAAGAGAGAGGAGAGGGAGATGGCCGGAGTTAGGGGGTCTCATCGCCGGCGTCGTGGTGGCCAGAGGCGCCGGCGGTGGTGGCTGGTTGGGTGTCGTCCAAATGGAGAAGGAGAAGAAGAAGAAGAGAAGGGAGAAAGAGAAAGAAAAAGAAAAAGAAAAAGAAAAGGAAAAAGAGAGAGATTGATGGGAAAAGAGAGAGATGGATGGGAGAGGGATTAAATGAGAGAGGGGGTGAGGTCGCCCACGTGGAAGGGAGTGGGCTGCTGGAGTCGGTGGAAGAAAAGAAAAGGAAGGAAAGAAAGAAAAAAATTGAAAAATAATAATATTATAATATGGTCGAGAAATATCGACTGTTCCGGAAAAATCCCAAAAAATACCCAGAGGTAGAAAACATCATCCTGAGGAATAATATGAAATTTTTTTTCTGAAATAAAATCCCATTTTCAAATTAAAAATCCGGAAGTCAACCGCCGATACCGGTCTACACCAGGTCGGCCGGATTTTGATAAATTCCGAAAAATCTCAGAAAATGTATTAAAGAATAAAATATGATTTTAAGAAGTAAAGTGAAAGCGGAATTCAGAAATTCAATTCCGATTGTAAACTAAAAATCCTGGAATCAACCAGCGATACTGGCCGACACCCAATCCGGTGGAATTTTCATAAATTCATAAAATCCTCAGAAAAAGTATTAGATAGGAAATGTGATTTTAAGAAATAATATAAAAATACACTTCTAGTAATTCCAATCGATTTGTAAATTAAAAATCCGGGAATCGGTCAGCGGCACTCATCGACACCGGTTTTGAAGATTCTCAATTTAATTCAGAAAAATTCCAGAAAATCATAAAAAATCTAAAATATTGGAAAATGATGTTTAAAAATGAAATCGGTCAAATCTAAATACCAGAAAGACTAAATCGAGTAATACCCTCGGATCGGGTCCTCGGTTCAGACTAGAGCTGACTCCGAGTCCGTGAATCCGGATCCTAAGACAAAACGATCATATAAATAATTCATAATACCAAACAAATACAGGAAGTAAATCGAAAAATACGATCAAAAAATCTGAATACGCAACTAAGTACGTATTCTGGGAGCGGGGTGTTACAGTGTGTCAAGAATTCAAGAGAAATTCTAGAATTCCATCATTGAGAGTTGTAAGTGAGAGATCTTCTTGTAACTCTTGTATTTTCTTCTCTATTTTCAATAAAAAAAAATTTCCCTCCTCTATGTGGACGTAGGCACATTGCCGAACCACGTTAAATCTTGTGTTTCTTAGTTATGTGGTGATTGCTTGCTAGTGGTAGATCTTTTACGCTTTCACTTCCGCTGCCGAGTCTTCAACTCGGTGTTTCTCTGTTGTATGATTGGTGATAGATCATCAACAATTGGTATCAAAGCAATGGCTAGCAAGGTGACCATAACAACCAAGTTCGAGGTGGAGAAATTCGACGGGAAGTCCAACTTCCTGTTATGAAAGATGAGGGTAACATCGTTGCTCGTGAAGGAGGGCACACACAAGGTCCTACTTGGTATAAAGAAGAAGCCATCAAAAATGGAGGATGATAAGTGGAACAACATCGACTTCTGCACAAAGGCGATGATCATACTATACCTATCAGATAAGGTCCTCTACAACGTGATGAACGAGAAGACAACTGTTGGTTGGTCTTTGGTGGCTGGAGAGCCTTTACATGATGAAAAGTTTGTCGAATAAGCTCTTCATGAACAAGCAGTTATACAGTCTTCGGATGAAGAAAGGTATGTTTATTCTACAACATCTCAATGTTTTTAATAAATTTTAAGCGACTTGCTAGCTTTAGAGGTTAAGTTAGAAGAAGAAGATAAAGCTCTTTTGTTTCTTTCTTCTCTTCCATCAAGTTATGACCACTTGCCAACCACCATCATGTATCGTAAGAAGACCTTAGAGTTAGAAGATGTCAGGCAGATGCTCTAGAATAACGAGCAGATGAAGAAGACAGATTCTATAGAGGATACCTCAGGATTGTTTATCAAAGGTCAAAGGGGAAAATCAAAGAGTAAGGGACCCAAAAGGGATCCAGAGGCTTTTAGCAGTTTCTCTTGGTACTTTTGCAAGAAATCAGAGCATATCAAGAAAAAATGTATGAAATATGAGGAGATATAGAAAAGGAAAAGTGGTAAAGATTTTGATGGGGCGAGTACCAGTGGAAAGTCAGATCAAGTCGGGGTTATCGAAGAAGCAGATGAGGATGCATGTGATGTCTTGATGGCTGAGTCAGGAAAAGGTAAATACTCAGATGCTTGGTTACTTGACTCGGGGGTGCACATACCACATGTACCCAAAAAGAGAGTGGTTCAGTACTTACAAGCCTTATGATGGAAGCTCTGTCCTAATGGGAAACGATGCCATGTGTAAGACTGTTGGCATGGACAACATCCATATGAGGATGTTTGATGGACAGGTTCGAACCCTCACGAACATTCGACAATTTCCGGATTTATAGAATTTTCTCTCGTTGGAAGCTTTGGAAGCTCGAGGGTACAAGTTTTCTGGTGCAGATGAAGGAATCAAAGTTACTAGAGTCTCCATGACGATTCTCAAAGGAGAACGGGCAGCAAACTTGTACAAGTTGACAAGGAGCATTATTATTAGTAATGCTTCAGCAGTAACAGAGAAAGAGCATACTACAAGACTTTGGCACGTGCATCTTTGACATATGAGCGAGTGAGGTTTTCAAGTCCTACACAAAATGAGTGCTCTACTACATATCAAATATTGCAAACTTGATTTTTGTAAATTTTGCATTATAGGTATGCAACATAGTGTAGCTTTTTTCTACATCTCAACACAAGACAAAAGGCTTGCTAGATCTTATACATGCGGATGTGGGGGGGCCTTCGCCAGTAGCATCCATTGGAGGTGCTAGGTACTATGTTACTTTTATAGATGATTTTTCAAGAAAAGTTTGGGTATACTTCTTGTTGGCCCAAAGGCCCATCACTCTAGTTTGATGATGATCAACTCATATAGTTATGTACTAATGATCTTGTGTTTAATTAGTGACAGATTCATGATCAAGATCTTAGTAGGTGTGCAGCTTCAACAAAGGATTTGAAGTCAAGTTTTGGAGCTAGCACGGTTTGGACCAAGTCAAGAACATGGGAAGACTTCAAGTGAAAACTTCATGAAGACTTGGGTCTAGGTTTGTTTTTAGAAGATTTTGTTTTTAGTTAAAATGTAAAGGATAGAATAGTTGGTGGATTGCTCAAGTATATATTACACACACACACACTCTTGATTTAGTTTGTTTTCATAAAAGAATTTTCAGTTTAGAAAAGACTTTTCATTTTGGAAAAATACCGGTTTACTTTTTTGGTATTCAATGTTAACCGTATTTAGAGCTTAATGTCAAAAACATAGGTATTTCATCATGTTTGTGTAGTGGATCATATCCATACACTCTATGCTTTAAAAGTTGTTTAAATATCTTGTTTTTGTATTTGGTGAAGTTTTTAGAAAAACAAGTTTTGGAAAATCTTTCATTTGAGCCAATTTTTTCAAATTACAAAAATAGTTCAAATCTTTTGTAACATGTCTTGATTCTGTGCAAGCATGTTTGTTTATCAAAGTATATTGGTAAAACTATTTTTGTAGATTTTCTGTGAATTT
Source organism: Agave tequilana (assembly GCA_038442645.1). Lineage (NCBI taxonomy): Eukaryota > Viridiplantae > Streptophyta > Magnoliopsida > Asparagales > Asparagaceae > Agave > Agave tequilana. The sequence goes on from JAVJIF010007597.1 coordinate 118,104, forward strand.
ATGGGATTTTATTTCTACCAAAAAGACCAAGTTTTAAATCCCAGTTTTCTGTTTCCAGACTTCAGCCGGTCGACCGACTCGGTCTATCGCAGTCTGAAGTCGGTCGATCGGGCAGTCGACCGACGTGCACAGACGTGCACGCCTTTGTGCACTGGAGGGCCGGTCGACCGACCCAGTCGATTGCCAGAGAGCTCTGCTCTCTGGAAAACCCCGGTCGACCGAGCGGTCGACCGACAGAGAATCTATTCTCTGTTCCAGAGGCTCGGTCGACCGGGCCGGTCGACCGAAGCCCCAACGATCGGATTTCTGACCGTTGGCGGTCGACCGACAGCTCTGTCAGACCCCCAACGGCTAGTTTTTCTAGCTCTATAAATTGGGACATTTGGGGGCTGTTTTCTCTAAGATTTGAAGTGGATTTTTACAACAGTTTTTTCCTACTCTTTCAAGAGGTTTTCTCCACTTATTTGAGAGCAAATATTTTCAATCAAAAGGGGAGTTTTATCAAGAGTGTTTAAAAGTGATTTTCTTGAGTTTTTCCTCCACCATCTCTTTCCTTGTTTTCTCACACAACACTTGAGCCATCCATTGCTATATCTACCCATAGGAATTTGTTGTGAGAGGATTTTAGGTGATCAAGAGTTGTGATCACCAAAGTTCATCTTTGTTCTTTGAGGAGACGGACGAGTGCGTTCGCGGTGTTTCGAGTTCGTGTGTGAACTCTTGTTTGAGGTGCGGCCTCAGCGGGCTAGTGAGCTCGCGGTGTGTACGGTACTAGGGAGTCCTAGAGCTTGTAGGTGTTGCGGCACCGAGTGATCTGGTGGGATCGATTATAGCGGAATCCTTCAAGGTGTTGAAGGCGGGGATGTAGAGCAAGGGTGCTCGAACCTCGAAACAAATCTCCCGTGTTTGCGATTGCTCTTTCTCTCTCTCCCTTACTTGTTTATATCTTGCATGCTATTATTGTGCTTATCTTTTCATGCTTGATATTAATATTGTGCTTAATTATTATATGCTTGGGGATTGTTTGCTAACACTTGTATTCAACCAAGAGAGCCAACGCGGCACCTCAACTCTTATTTAGAGGAATCTTGAGGAGTTAGTCCAGAGCCCTTCACAGGGAATTCGGCTACACTCTTGTGTTATACGTGGTGTTTAGTTTAAATAGTTTGTTTAGGTCATAATAGTTTTTTAATTCCGCATTTAGTGACCATTAGATTAGCCATCACCTATTCACCCCCTCTAGGTGACTTTACAATTGGTATCAGAGCCAAGTGCTCTTGATTTGGGTCTTACAACCTAGAGTTAAAGATCCTCATTTTAGGCTAATCACAAAATTTGTACACACACCATGGAATTCGTGTCACCTCCCACCTTTGACATCCTTAACATCCAAACTTGGAAGGTTAAGATGTCTTTGTACCTCAAAGCCTTAGGGATTCATGTTTATTTTGCCACCACTAAAGATTCATATTGTTTAAATAGCAAAAACTTTGAGGCTAATGCAAAGCCCTACATGCTTTAAAGTCTACCCTAAATGATGATAATTTATCTAGGGTTGCTAATGTTGATTCGGCTTTGTAGTTTGGAACATCATCACCTCCCTTGGCGAAAAGGATCTATATTATGCAGGGAGCGATTCGGATGTTGGAAGCGACACTTCCAACGCGTGCTACATGGTCCAAGGGGATAACCCCCTTGGGGTAACTACCGAATCCGAGGTAGAAGATAATGACATGTCATATGATAAACTTGCTTCATTTTGTCAACAACTATTAGAAAAAATATGACATGCTTAGAAAAGATAATAAAAATTTAAAAAGAATTTTGATTGCATGCTAAAAGAAAATGATTCATTTAGAAATAAGGTTGCATGCATTGAAAAAGAAAATGAAGTTTTGAAAAATGAGAATGTTTCCTTAATGTCCAAATTGAATGATTTATGTGAAGGAAACACTAGTTTGAAAAATATAATTGTTTTGGTGGAAAAACAAAAGGAAGTTGCTTTTCAAGAGAACACTTCTTTAAAAAGAATTTGTGAAAAAGAAAAAGAAAATTTTTCTAAAAAGACTAAGAAAAATGATCCTTTATCTCATCATGCTTTACATGCCACCTCTAATGAGATAAATGTTTTGAAAAATAAATGGATTGTTTGAGCTCAACCTTGAGCAAATGTGCATTTAATCATTCTAGATTGGAGTCCTTGTTTTCAAAGAAACAAGCTCCACATGCACATCACTCTCATGCATATGCACACTTTGCACGCCACGATCACCCTCACACTCATATGCATCCTAAGGTGTACAAATGTACACATTGTGGCCGCAAATGCCATTTAGCAAAGTTTTGTTTTGATAAGTTACATTATTTAAATTTTGCTAATAAAAATGTTTGAGTTCCTTACAAAGCTAACCCCCAAGGACCCAAGAAAAAATGGGTACCAAAACCCCCACCTTGTGTTTTTGATGTAGGTGAGGGCTCTCACAAAACGTGAGAGGGATGGTGCCTTGATGGTGGATGCACATGGACTTGATGGACACATATATAGATGCATCGCTATCAAGGAGTTTTGGTGAGTCAACCACCATGTTTGGAGATTTAGAACATAGTTCCCTAGTTGGTAACTATTTTTAAAATCTTATTTATGTACATGCTTTTATTTTCATGATATTATATTGCATGTTCATGTTTTATGTAGTTTTGTGCTTCATGTGGTATATACATGGTAGATGTAGTATTTGTCAAAACTTGTATTTATACATGTACAAATAGTGAACTACAAATTGATTCATATATGTTTGCACTTCATTGTTCATTTGTACTCACTATATGCATAAGTATAGCCTAGTTTTGATGATTCTCTCATTTACACTTGTTTTGCTTATTTTCATGTTTTTTTGCTTCATGTATATGTATTTTGTATTCAAATCTAATAAATATACATGTATACCCCTTGAGTCATTTGCCTTCATGAATATATATTATGGACTCTTTTATGTTTGGGATATGTATGCATATTGTTAGTTTTGGATAAATCATACATATACCTAGAAGTTTGGTTTATAAATAAAAAAATGATTTTTCATTTTTTTGATAAAATAACTTGTGTTTTGGAGCTTCCTTGATTAATTTCATGAAAATGCTATTTACATGATTTTTGAACACTCACACTTCATTTGTTTGTCATGACCTTGTTTCATGAACATATTTTTGAGCTTTATAGTCTTTGAGTGTCAACTTTTGTGTATTTGGTATGATTCATGAAAACATATGTTTTGATTTCATGTTTTGAAGGATCTTTAACTAGTTTTTCAAAAATTATTTTAACTAGTTATTGTTCTTCATTTGGTAGTGATTTTCAATGCTAAAATATTTTCAAAACCTATTTTGAAAATCCCTACCTATTCCCTTTATGGGCGGATGGCTGGGCGAGTTGCCTTGTAAGCTTTATTGGAAAATCTTTTATCTTGAGCATATGAAGGGCGGTAGGTTATGAGTTATATACTTGATTTACATTGTTATTTTCAATTGGTATCATTGGGTCTTTTCAATTGGTATCTAAATTGATAATTTTATATATACTCATATTTTGTTTTCTATATATGTATGCTTCATTATTTCCATAATATCAATTGCTATTGGTATTCTCTTTTCATACATATATATGATTTTCGTGCGCTTGCTTTACAATTGATTTACTTATTTAAAGCACAAAGTTTATGCTAAGCTTAAGTTAAAACTTTATTTTCAATTGGTATCTCAATTGACATTTTTAATAAAGCTTATGCATTATTTTTCAATTAATATCAATATGCTTCAATTTCAAATTTGTTATAAATTTACAATTGATATCAATATGTATTGCCTTTTTGGAAAATTCAAAATTTGTAATGTTTATCTACAATTGGTATCAACATGATTTTTTTTACAATTGGTATCTTAAAATTTGATTACAAGTGGTACCTTAAAATTTTTGTTTACAAGATATCTCAAAATTTGTTTTATTGAGAAAAATTCAAATTTTGTTTGAATAATTAAAAATCAAAACATTTTTGATATATATTGCCTATATGTAAGGGGAGCTTAACATCTTCTACATATAGATTCATGTTGAGTGTATCTTGTATTGAGGAGCTTGACAACTCTTCTTTATGTGATACACGTGTGTAGGGGGAGCTTCACATCTCCTCTTATGCATTACAGATTATGTGTTATGTGAATTAGGGCTTGTCATCCCTTCTTCATGTAATGCATATATGTAGGGAAGCTAACTTAGCGTCTTCCTCTTCATGAATGTATATCGCATATAACCTTTTTTTTTATTGTTTTCACCCCTTATAGATTCTATGTTTCGGACAAAAGGGGGGAGAAAATTTTAATGATTTTGTTTTTACTTTAACCCCTTTGTTGATTATTGACAAAAAGGGGGAGAAGTATTTGGTATATATATACATGTTTTCCTTACTTTATTCATAAAGGGGGAGTAGTATTTATGTTTATGCATATATGTTTTGTTTTGCAAATAGGAGAAAAAGAATTTGATGTGTTTTTATGATTGTTAGCATGTTTATCTCCATATATTTGCATATATGTTTATGAGCTTCATTGTCATATTTATTTGTTTATTGTTATGCATGAGTTAAGGGGGAGTTTTTTTGGAGCTTTACTTTAATCCATGCATATATAACTTCATGAGTTTTGTCATCATCAAAAAGGGGGAGATTGTTGGCCAAAGGCCCATCACTCTAGTTTTGATGATGATCAACTCATGTAGTTATAGTACTAATGATCTTGTGTTTAATTAGTGACAGATTCATGATCAAGATCTTAGTAGGTGCGTAGCTTCAACAAAGGAGTTGAAGTCAAGTTTTGGAGCTAGCACGGTTTGGACCAAGTCAAGAAGATGGGAAGACTTCAAGTGAAGACTTCATGAAGACTTGGTCTAGGTTTGTTTTTAGAAGATTTTATTTTTAGTTAAAATGTAAAGGATAGAATAGTTGGTGGATTGCTCAAGTATATATTACACACACACACTCTTGATTTAGTTTGTTTTCATAAAAGAATTTTCAGTTTAGAAAAGACTTTTCATTTTGAAAAAATACCGGTTTGCTTTTTTGGTATTCAATGTTAACCGTATTTAGAGCTTAATGTCAAAAACATAGATATTTCATCATGTTTGTGTAGTGGATCATATTTATACACTCTATGCTTTAAAAGTTGTTTAAATATCTTGTTTTTGTATTTGGTGAAGTTTTTAGAAAAACAAGTTTTGGAAAATCTTTCATTTGAGCCAATTTTTTCAAATTACAAAAATAGTTCAAATCTTATGTAACATGTCTTGATTCTGTGCAAGCATGTTTGTTTATCAAAGTATATTGGTAAAACTATTTTTGTAGATTTTCTGTGAATTTATGGGATTTTATTTCTACCAAAAAGACCAAGTTTTAAATCCCAGTTTTCTGTTTCCAGACTTCAGCCGGTCGACCGACTCGGTCGACCGCAGTCTGAAGTCGGTCGATCGGGCGGTCGACCAACGTGCACAGACGTGCACGCCTTTGTGCACGGGAGGGCCGGTCGACCGACCCAGTCGATCGCCAGAGAGCTTTTGCTCTCTGGAAAACCCGGTCGACCGAGCGGTCGACCGACAGAGAATCTATTCTCTGTTCCAGAGGCTCGGTCGACCGGGCCGGTCGACCGAAGCCCCAACGATCGGATTTCTGACCGTTGGCGGTCAACCGACAGCTCTGTCAGACCCCCAACGGCTAGTTTTTCTAGCTCTATAAATTGGGACATTTGGGGGCTGTTTTCTCTAAGATTTGAAGTGGATTTTTACAACAGTTTTCCTACTCTTTCAAGAGGTTTTCTCCACTTATTTGAGAGCAAATATTTTCAATCAAAAGGGGAGTTTTATCAAGAGTGTTTAAAAGTGATTTTTCTTGAGTTTTTCCTCCACCATCTCTTTCTTGTTTTCTCACACAACACTTGAGCCATCCATTGCTATATCTACCCATAGGAATTTGTTTGAGAGGATTTTAGGTGATCAAGAGTTGTGATCACCAAATTCATCTTTGTTCTTTGAGGAGGCGGACGAGTGCGTTCGTGGTGTTTTGAGTTCGTGTGTGAACTCTTGTTTGAGGTGCGGCCTCGGTGGGCTAGTGAGCTCGCGGTGTGTACGGGACTAGGGAGTCCTAAGAGCTTGTAGGTGTTGCGGTACCGAGTGATCCGGTGGGATCAATTATAGTGGAAATCCTTCAAGGTGTTGAAGGCGGGGATGTAGAGCAAGGGTGCTCGAACCTCGAAACAAATCTCCCGTGTTTGCGATTGCTCTTTCTCTCTCTCCCTTACTTGTTTATATCTTGCATGCTATTATTGTGCTTATCTTTTCATGCTTGATATTGATATTGTGCTTAATTGTTATATGCTTGGGGATTGTTTGCTAACACTTGTATTCAACCAAGAGAGCCAACACGGCACCTCAACTCTTATTTAGAGGAATCTTGAGGAGTTAGTCCAGAGCCCTTCACAGGGAATTCGGCTACACTCTTGTATTATACGTGGTGTTTAGTTTAAATAGTTTGTTTAGGTCATAATAGTTTTTTAATTTCGCATTTAGTGACCATTAGATTAGCCATCACCTATTCACCCCCCCCCCCCTCTAGGTGACTTACACTTCTTAAAGAAGAAATCGAAAGTATTTCAGTAGTTCAAGGAGTGAAAATTTTTGTGGAAAATCAGAGGGAGTGGAAGGTGAAAGTCTTGAGGTTCGATAATGGAGGCGAGTACACCTCCAAAATTCAAAGACTGCTTAGCAAGCAAGGGCATCAAACAGAAGCTCAGTATTCCAGATGGAGATATCCAGTTAAGTCTCATAAAGCGTAAGGTGGAGCTTCAGATAGTTCTGCAGACACTCAGAAAATGGAAGTTGAGTTCTCAGAGAGCCTTAAAAGGCTTGAAGAGTCAGAAGAGAACTCCTCAGATTCAGATGGAGACAACCAGGAGGTTGCTCGAGCAACCTAGACCGTTAAGGCAGTCAGTCAGAGTTACGGTACCACCAATAAGGTATGGCTGAGACAATCATGTGTCTTTCGCATTAGTAACAAAAAGAAGAACCTGATAGTTACAGGGAAGCGATCGAGGCAGATGACCACAGCAAGTGGATTACAGCTATGAAGCAAAAGATGGAGTCTTTGGATAGAAACTAAACATGGACATTAGTCGATCTTTTCGAAAGACTGCAATAGGTTGCAGATGGGTTTTTTCACAAGAAGGACAATAAGCAGTACAAGGCAAGGTTAGTTGCCAAAGGATATACTCAGAAGGAGGGTATTGACTACAATGAGATTTTTTCTCCTGTAGTCAAGCATACATTTATTCGTATGTTATTGCCGATAGTTGTTCAGTTTGATTTAGAGATGGAGCAGATGGATGTTTAAAACAGTGTTTCTGCATGGTGAGCTGGAGGAGAAGAGATATACATGAAACAACCTAAAAGTTATATTAGGAAGGTAAAGAAATAATGTGTCTTCTAAAGAAGTCCCTCTATGAACTCAAGCAGTCTCTCAGGCAGTGGTACAAACGGTTCGACTCTTTCATGATCAAGGTCAATAACAACCAATGTGAGTATGATAGTTGTGTCTATTTCAAGCGAGTGATGATCTGACATATTTGCTGTTATTTATGAATGAT
>JAVJIF010007598.1:0-167080 GCA_038442645.1 Agave tequilana
AGAAAGCGGTCGGATTACTCGGCCAGGCGACTAATTTGCTTAAGCGATGATTAAGCATCAAATCGGTGATTAATTAGCGTCCGTTTAAACGTTATTCAATCATTTTCTAAATGGGTTCGAATTCGAACCCATTAAGCTAACTGAACTCACACCCGATCCATTATTACTTTTCTAAATGGAGGCACATTGATGTACTTTGAACTGATTGGCATTATTATTTTTAAATTCCTCTTAGTACTAGCAATTTAATTTTTCAAGTTATATTTGTTATATCTTTTATAAATCTTTTGAGAGTTTATAGAATTCATATTTGCATGTTTTAAGTAATATAATATATTATATATTAAAATGATAATAAAACTTGTAATCCGTTTAATCACCGTTTAAACTGTTTAAGCATTATGCGCTCTCAGACCGAGCGTGTACTGAAACCGCTTTTTAGAACATTGCTTCATCACCATTTGACTATCACTGTTTGTTAGGTTACTTTTCTCTGCCGTACTAAAACGTTTTGTTCCTTTTTAGGCCAGATTTCATTTTTAGAGCGTAAGTCTTGTCAGCTAGGGAAGCATCATCGTGTCTTACCTTAGGTCAATAAGAGGGCCGATAAGCCATTTGATTTAATTCATTTAGATGTATGGGGTCCATGTCCAGTAACTTCAAAACTGAATTTTAGGTATTTTTGTCAGCTTTGTGGATGTTATTCCAGAATCGCATGGATGCGTGTTAAAATCTCGTTCTGAGGTGTTTTCACATTTAAAGTTTTTTATTAAGAAATAAAGAATCAGTTTAATTGTAGAATTAAAATTTAGAGATCTGATAATGCTAAGGAATATCTGGACAACTTTAGTCAGTTTCTGGAACAAAATGAAATCTTGCATAAATCCTTTTATGTTTACATTTCTCATCAGAATGAGGTAGCTAAACGTAATAATATACACCTTTACGTTGCTAGGGCTCTTACGTTCATAGACAACTACCAAAAGAATTTTCGGGTGAAGCTATTTTGACTACTTGTTACTTGATAAATTGAATGCCATCCTCTGTATTGCAAAATAAAATCCCATATTCCATATTGTACACTGATATTGATTTGTTTTCTTTGCCCTCAAAGATTTTAAGGTCTCTGTTTTGTCCATAATCATAGTCTTTATAAGACAACTTGATTATAGATATCTTAAAGAGATTTTTCTTGGCTATCTAGAACTCTGAAAGGTTACAAATATTTTTGTCTATCTATAGGCTGAATATATCTTATCTGTAGATGTAACATTTGTGTTGGCCCGAAGGCCTTCCTCTCTAGTTTTGATGATGATTAACTCATGTAATTATGTTTACTAATAATCTTGTGATTTTAGTTTCAGATCATTAAGCAAGATATTAGTTGGTGATTGCTTCAACAAGAGGTGTTTAGAAGCTTTCACATGGTGATTCCCGAGCCCGTGCGTTAAGATCATACATAGCATTGCTCGTTGGATCACGGAGTTTGGACCAAGCCGACTTGAAGATGGAAGATCATCAAGAAGACTTAGGTATCATTTAGTTTAGTGTGTTTTAGATCCATGTGTAAAGATAAGAATAGTTGATATGCTCAAGTACACAACACACATGTTTTTATGTTTGGATATTGGTTTTTCAGTTTTTAGTTTAACCGATATTTGTTTTCATGAATAGATTGATCAAAACAAGTTTAAATGGTTTATATGTATAATAGATGTATTCTAGTTATACATGCATGCTTAAACTTCCTATACAAACTTATTTTGACTTTCCTATTCATGTATTGAAAAATCCAAGTTTGATAAAATGCAAGTTTTGGTTTTTGGCAAAAATGATAAGACAAAAAAATAGTTTCATATGCTTGATATTTGAGTTAAAATATTTATCACAAGTTTATATATCAATGCAAAATGATAAAACTATTTTTGGAGATTTTTACAAGAATTAAAAGAATTTTTAGAAATATGTTTAACTGTTTTTCTGACCCAGTTTCTGACCCAGACTGTGGCTGACAGGCCAGGTCGGCCGACCGGACGGTCGACCGAACCAAGGGCCAGTCGACCGTTGTGGTCGACTGACGTGCACAGCCATGTGCACATTTGTCAGACACAAGGCCGGTCGGCCGGTCGGCCGACCATATTAGAGTGCCTTGCTCTCTGTATCTGGGCGGTCGACTGAGCGGTCGACCGGAGCAGAGAAGTCTGCTCTCTGTATCTGGGTGGTCGGCCGTGCGGTCGACCGTTTTGCCCCAACGGTCATATTTCTGACCGTTGGCGGTCGACCGGGCGGTCGACCGCAAGCCCGTCAGGCTGCCAGATCAGCCTAACGGCTAGTTTTCTGTTTGGGCTATGAATACCCCATCTCTTTGGGGATTTTGATAAGACTTTTGACAAGAAAAATTTCAGAGTTTCTCCAGTATTTAAAACAAGTTTTCAAAAGTGTTTTGGGCTTTAAACTTTCAAATTGGTTTTTGTGTTTTAGGGTTTGGGAAAATCAAAGAAAATAGAAATTTGGGAGATTTGTTTGTTTTGTTCTTCAATTCTATCATTTACCAAGAGTTTTCCCAAGTGTTTTCTTTGAGCTTTTGTTTTTCCAAACACTTAGTTTTTCCACTTGAGCTATATCTTCTATCCTATTCTATAGGATCTTTTGTTTGTGGGAAAAAGGAGAGGTTTGTGGTTGAGATATACCACTTGTTGTAAAAACCCTCATTTGTTGGTTGCTCCCTCTTTGATAGAGGTTGAGGTTTGTGTTTGCTCCCTCTATTGTGAGGTGGAGTTTGGTTGTTGGCTACGGGCCTTATCCCTCTCGGTAGAGGTGGATTGTGGTTGTATTGCCTCGGTGGCTTGTAAGGTTGAGAGAGGAGTTCGGTACTCCTTTAGTTGATTAGAAATCCTTCTCGGTGAAGGCGGGGACGTAGAGCTAGGGGCTCGAACCTCGAAACATATCTTTGTGTTTGCGTTTGATCCATTGTCTCTTAACCCTCTCTCTTTATTTGTGTTGTGCATAGCATTATTCATATTGCCATATCATTCATACTTGCTTGCATTTATGCCTTGCATTATTTCATATTGTTCATTCTTATATGCTTGGCTTGCTTGTGTGTGTCTCACTTGTACTTAACCACAAGAGCTTCATATAGCACCTCAACCCATATCTAGGGGAATCAAGAGGGTTAGTCCAGAGCCCTTCACGGGAATTCGGCTACACTTGTGTGTTGTATTAAGTGTGTTGCAAAATTATTTTAAGTTTCCGCATTTAGCGCATTTAGTTTCTAGATTAGCATTATCACCTATTCACCCTCCCTCTAGGTGATTTACAACATTTTTCAAGTCTAAACCTGAGATTTTCACATCTCCTTCTGCGTCAGAGGATGACTATGATTATATGTTCTATCGAGAGACATTGCTCAATAGTGGTGAGTTAACATCTGAAAATATGACTAGTAAAGATCCACTTTGATTTCAAGATCTCAGATCTATACATAACTCATGCTCCTGTGCCAGCTCCAGACGCAGTACCAAGTGTTGCGCAAGAATTAAGTAGGACTGTCACTGCATAATTACCTGAATTTTCTACTATTGATGATCTTTCCATTGCACTTCGAAAAGGCAAATGTAACTATACTCAACTTCCTCTTTCCAAATTTTTTTTCTTATTCTCATTTATCATCCTCCTTTTGTTCATTTATTTCTTTTTTAGACTCATGCTCGATTCCTAAGAAGTATCATAAGCTCTATTTTTTTTAGGCTAGACTCACGCAATGAAGAGATGACGACCTTAGAGCAGAATGAGACTTTGCAGTTGGTCACACTTCCACCAGGGAAGAAAGTCGTGTGCAAGTGAGTTTACACTGTCAAGTACCCCATATGGGTCTCTGGCTTGCCTAGATGAAAGGTTGGTTATCAAAAGATATTCATAGGTATATGGACTGGATTATGTGGATACCTTCTCTCAGGCCGCGATGACATGTGTGCGGGTCCCTGTGTCATTAGCAACAAAATACCAATTGCTACTTCATCAGTTAGACATCAGGATTGGCTTTTCTCAATGGTATTCTTGACGAGGAGGTTTACATGGAGCAGCCCTGGGCTTTGTTTGATGGGGACGTTGGTTCCCTATCATTGTTGCTTAGGGAGAGTATGCGAAGGTTTGCAGTTTGAAAAAGTCACTCTATAGTTTGAAACAGCCTCTGAGAGTGGTATCGGCGCTTTGCATCAGTGATTCAAGAGTTCAGCCTCTGTCATGCACAGAAAAACCACTTTCTATTTTGATGGATACATGATAAGAAGAGAATCTTGCTGGTTGTGTATGTGAATGATATTATGATCATATGAGATGACAGAGGGGCTTGACAGCCTGTAGAAGTACTTGCAGAAACATTTTCAGCAAGGATCTTAAATCCCTGAAGTACTTCTTAGGCATTGAGGTAGCCAGGTCCAACTTGACTTGCTTTCAGATGCTGGGATGCTAGGATGCAAAAGTATTGATTCTCTGATGGACATGAACACGAAGCTGTTACTAGATCGGGGGATCTTCTTGAGGGTGTTGGGAGGCACAAGAGATTTGTAGGGAAATTGAACTACCTAATGGTGATCAGACCGAGCACCACATTGCAGTTAGTGTAGTGAGTCAATTTTTGTCAGCATCGAGGACTACCCACTTGGAGGCGCTAATGAGAATTTTGAGTTACCTGAAGAAAGCTTCAAGGAAGGGGGCTTTTGTGTTCAAATCATGGACACACCAAAGTAGCAGGCTTCTTAGATGTAGAGTAGACACGGTGCCCTTTTGATAGGAGGTTGATCAAAGGATATTGTGTTTTCTTGAAGGAAACCTTGTTTCATAAAAAAATAAGAAGCAGAGCATGGTCTTTTATTCCTGCGCAGAGTCGGAGTACAGGGTGACAACAAATGTGATATTAGAGCTAATCTGGATCAGAGATTTATTGACAGAGATTGGTTTTCCCGAGTGTCTCATAAGATTATATGGTGACATCAAGGTAACAATACACATTGCTGAAAATACCGTGTTCCATGAGAGAACAAAACAAATTGAGGTTGATTGTCATATAGTTCGTATGAAGCTCGAGGAAAAGATCGTTGTGGCGAAGCATGTATGATCAGGATACCAGTTAGCAGATCTTCTTAGCAAACCACTTGGTACAACACATGTAGATTTTATTTGTGACTAGCTGGGCATGTATGATATATATGCTCCAGCTTGAGGGGGGAGTGTTGAGAGAGACTCTGTATTAGTTTAGTCCCATATTACAAGTGAGACTAGCTCATGATGTATCCACATTGGTTATTATATATACACTAGAGTATGAGGTCTAGATCTAACTTTTTCTCTCCCAATCTCTGATGCTACTTTATTACTGTGCAATTGTGTAATTCCTAAGTATGAATAAAGACAGTTCTTCTAAGTTTATCACGCTCTTTCTAACTCTCCTGGTTCACCTCTATTTGCTATCTCTAGCCAAAAATTCTTGAAGTTATTCCTTAGTTAAGTGCTCGTCTCTTGTCAATTACTTGATTTACTAGGATGTGTTTCCATTTCTTTTCCTTGCATGAACAATTGAAAAGCAGAAGAGTTCTACATTGTTATACGACAACCATAATTCATTTGGTAACTACCTACATCACCTCACATGTATTGTTTCCATGTCCTTACATTATTTTATTAGAAAAATGTTGAAGATGACCTGGTCATGATTAGGTGCTATTATATAGTTATAACAACATAGTTGCCTATCATATCATTGCAACCATTATGTTTGGTTGTCCATTATGTTAGTATATTTATAGTAAAAATCAATTACCATGTTTTAATCTATTTCTCAGCTACAATTATTTTAATCAAGCTCCCTTATCCTCGTATTGTCATTTCATGTTAATTAGGATCTGCAAGCAATGAAGCCTTCTTTCCAAAGCTTTCCCATACCAGTTTCTTTTTTAAATTCTGCCATGCTTCTTTTCTTATCTTTTTGATAGTAAAATTCTTTCTGTCTGCCTTCTCTCTCTAATGATCATGCCTAATGGAGTGGTTTATTCATAGCATCAATATTTTTTTTATTTTCGATTTTTTTTAGGAAAAAATAAAGGAGGGACGGTGACATCATGGCAATTGTAACTAGTGATGACTCATGAGCATGATGAATAGTGAAATTGTTAAAGGTACACTTGTAAAATTTGAGCCAATACATAAAAATGGCAATTATCACTAGTGATGAGCATGACACTAAGACAAAATGTTAAGGCACCACCGGTTGGTAGAAGTTAAGCCAATAGATGGGGAAGGGAAGGTGGGAGATCATCATCAGTGTTCTAAAATAAGGTTTATGCGGCCACTCATGCATCCTTATAAATATATGCTTCCTCTGACCGCATGTATTGCATTATGCATTCCAAAATGTCAACAATTGTGTGTGCGCGCGCTTAAGCACATATAAGCTTATAAACCTACACCTAGTTTTCACATGTGGATCGATGGTTCATACCATTCATTATGATCTACATATTTTCAATTAATTTGGATAAAAAAATGATGGGATTTAGAGACAGTTTGGCTATCCATCAAGAGGTACAAACTTGTTATATTCACAACCATTCAGTTTGTAAACCCTTAATGGATGAGCTAATAACTTTCAATGCTCGTGATTTTTCACCCACAACTTTTTAAGTATATATAAATCATGATGAACGGTTTGGATAATCATTGAGAGTGATCTACACATTAGAAAGAGGTGTAGCACGTATAAGATTAGATGTGCTTAAGCTTATACTCTTTATTTTATATATATATATATATATTATATATATATATATATATATATATATATATATATAGAGAGATAGACTTGTATCCTTTCAAAAGGATTTGATCCCGGATCCTTCCCATTCAAAATCAACCCTCCAACATTCGAATACAAGATCCACTCCGTTGAAGTTGATCTATACTATTTCAAGTATCTATAAACCAAAAATCAAGTGTTTTAAATACTTTTTGCCCATCCATCAAGCGACGCAAAATGGACGGCCGAAAGTAGTGAGTTGGTTAGATCTATGTCTTTAGACATACAAATTCTCGATCCGGCCATTTCATTATGATCTAAACATTTAAAAACCCCTATAAACTAATTTTTGTTAGATTTCAAATGTTCTACACCGTTAAACTAACCAACTCATTATTTAGGCCGTCCGTTTTCCCCTACTTGATGGATGGGCAAAAAGTATTTAAAACACTTGATTTTTGGTTTATAGATACTTGAAATAGTATAGATCAACTTCAATGGAGTGGATCTTGTATTCGAATGTTGGAGGGTTGAAATTGAGTGGGAAGGATCCGATCAAATCCTTTTGAAAGGATACAAGTCTATATATATATATATATATATATATATATATATATATATATATATATATATATATGATCTTATTAGAACGGTTTTCAAACTAAGCTTCATGAGAACTCAACAATAAGCCACTCCATGTATGATTTAAATCGTTTTAAATTAAGGCTAACAATGAAAAATCACGCGATTCTGGACCTTTTTATCTATGCATCAATTAACATCTTTTTTTCTGCGGCTAATATAACATATTTTGTGTAACTACTTAATGCATGGATACAAAAGCATGAAATTGCGTGATTTTACATTGTTTACCTAATTTGAGTATGTAGATCAAGATGAACTGTTCGGATCATCCTTGGGTTGGCTCACCACGGAGTTCTCACGAAGCTTAGTTTGAAAATCTTTCTCATAGGATCATTTTCACACGCACATATATATAAAGAGAGACTTGTGTCATTCTAAAAGAATTCGAAGCCGAATCCTTCCCACTCAAATACCCACATCTGACATTCGAATACAAGATCCACCCCGTTGAAGTTGATCTATATTATTTCATGTATATATAAACCAAAAATCAAGTGTTTTGAATACTTTTTGTCCATGAATCAAGTGGGAAAAAAATGGACGACCTAAATAGTGAGTTGATTAGTTTAATGGTGTAGAATATTTGAAACCTAACAAAAGTTAGTTTGTAAGGGTTTTTAAATGTTTAGTTCATGATCAAATGGCCGGATCGAGAATTTTTGTCTAAAGATATAGATGTAACTAACTCACTACTTTCGGCCGTTCACTTTGCGTCGCTTGATGGATGGGCAAAAAGTATTCAAAATACTTGATTTTGGTTTATAGATACTTGAAATAATATAGATCAAGTTCAACGGAGTGGATCTTGTATTCGAATGTCAGAGGGTTGTATTTGAGTGAGAAGGATTTAGGCTCGAACCCTTTCGGAATGACACAAGTCTATTTATCTCTCTCGCTATATATATACCTTTCGGAATGACACAAGTCTATCTATCTCTCTCTCGCTATATATATACCTTTCGGAATGACACAAGTCTATCTCTCTCTCTCGACTTGGATCTTCCAGGAATCTTTCTTTTTCAAACTCAACATTATGAAACATAAATTGAATATCCACTTTATTCAAGTTGATTTACATGGGTGTGTTTGGTTATAGGGAAGTGAGAACTCATTCTCACTTTCTTTGTTGGTTTTTTGAACTGAAAATGGGAACCTCTTTCTTTTACCTTTTCTCTTTTACACCTTCCTTTTACACTATTATTTTTCAACTTTCAGGATTCTACAGTTCATTTTATGGTCACGTAAATCTCACTTGTAATAAGTTGTAACTCAAAACAGTTAATTTTATGTCATATAAATCCTATGTGCAGTCTAATCACAGTCCTAAAATGTCACTTTAGAATTAATTTTTAATTTGATATTATTTTATGGTCAATTTTGTGGCCATCTTTTTCACTTTCACTTGCACATGCACATTACTAACCAAACACCAGAAAATACAATATAATTTTTCACTTAACACTTCTACATTACAATCGAACACCAAAAATGAGAATTGTACAATTCTCAAATTTTCACTACACCTCCACATTTTCATCCTCATTTCTCACTTACACTTTTCCTCTCACTTTCAGCAAACCAAACAGGCCCTATTAGAAGTGCCCAAAAATAGATACAATATCGACAACTTAAATATTGAGTTGGTTAGTTTTAACAGTGTAGAATACTTGAAACCTAACAAAATTATGTGTAATGGTTTTGAAGTGTTTAGATCATTATCAAATAGTTGAATTAAAAGTTTGTATGTCTAAAGCCATAGATCTAAGCAATATGTCATTTTAGGCCTTCCCTTTGTTGCCTTGTGGATGTATGAGCAAAAATACTTGTCACTTTAAATGATGTAAATTAATTGCAATAGAGTGAATTTCAATTTAAATAGCCTTACATTAAATTTGAATGGGAAGGATTCGACTCGACTCCAGATCCTTCCAGAAGTAGCCAAATCTCTCTCTTTCTCTCTCTCGCTATACACACACACATGCTGAGATAAATCTTAGCTATTTTGATAGGTTTATAATATATGTATTTGGGTTACCTGTATCAATAAAATATTTTTCACTGTACAAAAAAAGTAAAATTACTTATCTCTTTATTGTTCCTTGTAAGACTAAACTAAACCCATCCACTTTGCATGCTACGGGATGTGAGAAATCTAACCCCAAGAAAGCGATCAAGTTAGCTTCTGAAAGACAGATAACGTGGTTCATTTTGTAATTGGGCCTTTTTTTAAAAAAATATTTGAATAAATAATTATAAAAAGAAGCCTCTCTAAAACTTAATCCCCAAAACAGACCTCTGACACGCCACCTCAGCGCCGCATTGGATTTTCTTGCCAGTGTGGCGCGGGGGTGGCGTGGAGGAGGGGAGTTCTTTTGGTTCGGGTTTTAGAAACCCGAACATAAGTTACCTTGTGTTCGGGTTTCAAGCACCCCAACACAAAAACTTATGGGTTCCTTGAGTTCGGGTTTTAGAAACCCGAACGTAAAATTGGGTAAAAATTAGGTTTGGGTTTCGGAAACCCGAACCAGAATAAAACACTAGCACAAAAACTAATGGGGTCCTTGAGTTCGGGTTTTAGAAATCTGAACGCAAAAATTGGAAAGCTGAACGCCTTCTTCCTCAATCGGGTGGAGGAAAAGTTTGAGAATCTGGCTGTTTTGTTGCTGAGATGGTCCCACCTCAACATCATTTCGACGCTGTGTACGCCGTGTAGGAGCTGGTTGGGAAGGACCCGCACATCTTCGTGTTCCGTATGACGTAACCGTCGTTGGCATCGTGTATAGGTCACCGTGGGTTTGGTGCTCTTTCGGATGGACGTGCAAATTGAGGTTGTCATAAAAGATTCCTGATGTAGTTTTTGATCTCCTGCTTTGTCGAGTGCAGTCGAGATTCATCAATCAATGCCCCACACACCATTTCATCTATTTCGACCAATCCTTCAATCTAAATGAAAATAAGCATAAGTAGAAGAATATATCACATATCACATAATTAAAAGACATAATATGAATTTGTTTAAGACATTACCAACTGCCACTCATGGGGAGCATTGGGCGTATAAGCGTTTGGAGCCTCAACATGTTGAATAATCCAAAACCGAGTGATCCCCCAATTCCAACACATATACTCCTCCAAAAATGTGTGAGTGTGGCATTGGTCTTGCATCCGGTTCGCACGATCTTACCATTTGAGTATATATGCATTTGTCTACACACTCCAATCATGCAGCCTATTTTACTGTGGTCTACACGTATCAACTCGGGATTGGATCGGGAATATGCTGATTCATCCCAAATTGTCAAAGTACCCGATCTGGAACATGCATCTCAATATTTTTCATACAAATAATAGGCGTACGGGCACGCCATATATGAGCTTTTGCTCTAAACTGTATCTGTATATGGCTCCCATGTCACTGCAGGCTCTAGCATCACATCCAACTCGCTTCTGTAAAATTACAGGCCTCTCTATGGTGTTACATCATATGTCCGATCAACATTCCACTTGTGACACACCAGTTTCGTTAGAATGGGAAAAATATTTTCATTTAAATTGCATAAGACATTGCCAATTACCTGCATCCAAAAGGCTGCTGATCATCTACCGGCACAATCTGTCTGAGTGTGGGTCAACCTATAAACAATCTCTCATAAGACCATAACTGTTAACCGAATGTGAACACAACTATATATCAATTTAAAGTATCCAATTAAAGTATGCACATAAATACCAAAATCAGTGAGTTAAGTTTTCACCTAGAGGAGTGTCAAACAGCCATGAAGTTGCGCTATATTCATGGTGCTAGTTTTACACAACACCTACAGAGAAATGCAAGAACTGCACTGCCCGAGAAATACAAGAACTGCACTGCCCCATGACATAGCTCCGCACACATCTAAATCCTCTAAGTGAGGTAACCACCGAAAATGTACCTTATTTGTGGTGGTATCAGGAACGTGTTCCGAATATATGCAATTATACGCTCGTGCAAACTGCTCCACCTCCATCCTCTATGCTTGCAATAATTTTACTTTTGATTCAAATATATCAGCAACTTTTAAATCATCTGTAGCATTGCTCGGGGCACATCGAGTGTGTTCAGCAGTGATATCTCGACAACAGTCATATTAACCCAGTCCTCACCTTCAAACTCATCAGGATAAGGATCCTGTTTCTCAACATATTCATTATTGGCATATGCACTGTCAACACAATTTGTACCATTTTCATCTCCTTCTGCAACGTGCATGCTGTTTTCTTGCACTATAGTTTCAACGTCTGTGTCATCATTATCACTTTCGTTGTGCAATAATACTGGAGGTATCATAGACGGTACAACATTAGAGCATCCAATATTAAAGGGACCAACATCAAAGGGACCAATATGAAAGGGAACAATATCTTTAATGACATATGAGTACCTATATTTCAATAATATTATCACCATTAAAACTTAAGAATGTGAAATTCTGATTTGAAAATTAATGAATTAGTTACATAATTTACCAATTTGCATTTGGGTCCTCCGATGGGCCATCAGGACATGAAGAATTCAATGTGTTTGGATATGATGCAACAGTTGGCATACTACAAAAACAATTATAATTTTGACAACTAATGACTAGATTATAATTAATTGTCTGAATGAGAAAAACTAAGTGCTTACGTCGTATATGTCGACATGTCCACGTGTGGAATGTGGTACAAGTGACATGAATCCCGTTGACTCATTATCCAAATCGAGCATATGAGAGAATTCTCCTTAAACTTCAGGCAAATAATGGCTTACAAAAATTTTCTCCACGTATAACTCTATGGTTTTCACTGATGGGTACAACCAGTGTTCTAAATGGCGGCCACAGCGGCTACATCGGCCAGGAAAATTTATCGGGGATGGGGATATATCGGGGACATATCGGGGATATTTTCAAAAATTGGATGTCAAAATCGGACTGTAAATATACATATCTTCTTGTCTTAAATTGCATCTCAATAAGACAATATATTCATAAATTATATAAAACTACATAAAACATTATACTTATATGTTTAACATATACTTGACTCGATAACTTGCATTAAGCTTATAAATGCATAATCACTATCCAAGTGTAGAATCTTCACAAATGTCACATTGTCACATCGCTCGAATTACCCAAATACCTAACATACAAATTGAGTGTTAAAACGCTATATCGGGTCCAAAATCGGCGAAATTGCGGCCGATATATCGGGTTCATGCCGATTTATCGGCAATTTTGGGTGAAAATCGCTATATCGGTTCGGATGTGCCAATCATTGCGGCTAGGTGCCGTAAACGCAATATCGGCGCAATATCGGCGCAATATCGGGGATATTTAAAACACTGGGTACAACTGAAGCATAACACTCGTGTCTTCATCATCAGCAATGACCACTGCTTGGTAATATCTATGTGTAACTGGCCACTTGCAAGTTATTTGAATCTGATAATCATTGGGATTAATTTTGGATATGTGATGAATTTTCTCTACCAATTCAAGTCTTGTGGTTTTCTTTCGCATTGACATTGGTTTTACTGTTCCAGCGGCAGATATCGACTTATTTTTTGGTCTATTGTTAGTTTATCATTAAACCAACAAAGAATAGGCACCTCCACATTATTCATTGCACTTAATTTTATATAAATGTAATATAATTATCACAATTAAAAATAATTGAAAAACTAACAAAACATCTAATTTAGCAAAACAACTAATTAAAAAAATTGGACATCAAACTAACATAATTAAAATAATATCAAGCAACTAACATAACATAATTTTTTTTATCACAATTCTTGCTTAAAACTAATTACAAAACAACTATATTAGTAAAAACAACTAATTAAAAAAATTGGACATTATACCTCAGATTAATGTCTGTTCACAGGGGGGTTCGCCCAGAGAGAGACCCGGGTGGGGTTCCGTCCACAGAGAGCGCCGGTTTTGGGGGGGTCGCCCAGAGAGGGCCGGGTGGGGGTCCGGCCACAGAGAGAGCCAGGGGGGGCAGAGAGCCGGGGGGTGGTGTCGCCCAGAGAGGGGTCCGGATTAGAGAGAGAGAGATGGCTAGGGCCCGCGAAAGAGAGATGGCTATGGCGCATGAGGGGGGCGAGAATGATATGGGTTGAAAAAGGGAAGTAAAAAGAAATTTATGTAAGTTAAAAAGGGTGTGGTTAGTTGTGGACCTGATTAGGTTTGGGTTTGAGAAATCTGAACGTAAGTTTCGCTATTTCGCGTTCAGGTTTCTAAAAACCAAACCCAAGGAAGCTCAAAATTATGTCGGGATTTCTAAAACCTGAACCAAAAGAATCTTCCTCTACGCTAGACTGTGCCACGCTGGCGAGGAAATCCAATATGACGCTGAGGTGGCATGTCAGAGGTCTGTTTTGGGGATTAAGTTTTACAGAGGCTTTTTTTAATTATTTATTTAAATAATTTTTTAAAAAAAAAATCCCTTTGTAATTTACTCATAGAGATTGTCAATTTAAGAAATGATTCAATTATATTTTAAGTAATTCTTTTGGCGATTTATTAATGTATTAACAAATGCAAGCCATCATTCTTCTGTGAGATTGTTGTCTATGCATCTCTTTGCTATGAGGCAGCCTTTTTGTGTTTTCTAATCTTGCCCATTCTTCTGATTAGATCCGAGCACACGCAAAGTATCTAGGAGTGCCTTTATTAGGCGATGAATTGTATGGAGGTACTAAAAACATGGCATTGTCACTGCTGAAACCAAGAATTCCTTCAAGTAATCATGGCCATCTTGCTCGCATGATATCGAGATTGCAGAGACCCTGCTTACATGCTCTCTCACTCGGGTAACAAAGCTACACATATTCTCTAATCTGATATTCTTTTTTTCTGGGTTGGCTAAAAGCTGAAGTTAAGCAACTGTGCAGATTTACACACCCTCACACTGGAGAGTATTTAAAATTCTCATGCCCTCCACCAGATGATTTCTCAGAGGTGTTGGGTATGCTTAGGAGTTTTTCGGAAGAAAGTGCGCCCGACTATGAAACGGATGTAGAGGTGTAGCAGCTGCAGGATGTCTGGGAAACTGACTTCCTGCGTTGATTTAAAATCCAAGTTTTTGTAACTCTAGGCATCAGAATCTTCTTTCTACTTGTAAGTGAATAAAATTTTCATTGCTAGTCAATACAAGCTCATGCGCACATTCTGTCACGACTGTATTCTGAAATTGTACAGTTAAGCTGGGTTTCGCTGAAAGATTTGTAGGCTGTTATCAGTCATTTAGAATTCTAGTTTTGCAGATGTGTGAGAATCCCAATTTGGCATCCTTTCTGAGCATGAATATTGAACATTAAATAGAAAGTTAATTTTTGGTTTGTGTTTTAAATATGTAGAAATGGATAACACTTTTCTAATATTTCAGGACATACTTGTTGGGGAGGAAACAACTCTGGATTGAATGTCCGAAGCAGACCACGGCGAAGATTTGGATGAACTTGTATGCCATTTTTGCCAGCAGCAGTGATGGCTGCTATCACCCTGAAGCTTGATTCTGAACTGGGAGTGAGATCAATCCCGAGCTGGGAAAGGACTTCTTGAAACATGAGATAAGGGACTAGGCAGAGTAACACTGTTTCTATTTTTTATCTACATTTTATCCCGAATGAAATTGGTTTGGCTCCACTCCCCAGCAACTGATTTTCAGAACCTTATGTGATCCTCTCGTAATAGATTAACAAATTGTTGTCATAGTCTTTTAAACAGATTAGATCGTTTCTGAGACTGTGTTGGCTGATGTTAGAGCTGCGCCAAAGGGTCACAGATCTGCAGCAGGAGCACAATACTCTGAAGACGGCTGTCTTTTTCTATTGATATGTGAATGGGACTTGTAACAAACACACACCTGTGGGCCGCACTGAAAGAGACCTGTAACAGACTTGTGAATGAGTGAGAATCCATCTCTACATGAAAGGTGGTGGTGATATCTAATCTTGTGAAAAATCTGAACCCTCTTTTCGCTTTGTGTGTGTGTGTTTTTTTTTTTTTTTTTTTGTTGGTGGTGGTGGTGGTGGTGGTGGTGGGTGGGGGGGGGGGGGGGGGGGGGGGGGAACAATACTCGAAAACGTGTTATTTATAAAATCAATGTAAAAGCTCGTATGTGCTAATGTTCCCTCGATACTTCCGTTATAGCATTGGCTCAATGGGTCAAATCCACAGAGACGGGAGGCGATAGAAGCATTAACAATTTTTATTTACGTCAGTTGTCAACAGTTTCTTCTTTGTTAAAGAATGAGAAAAAGTAAAAGAAAATAAAATCTAAAATGTAATAGGTGAGGACAGCGATAAAAGAGATACGAAAAACAAAAGAGAAGTGGTTTGAAAAACAAAATAGAAAAGAAAAGAAGCTTGTAGTAAAGAAAATGAAAACAAGGGTAAACAAAGAGGATAGTAAAAACAACGATAAAAAAAAATGATAAAAGATTTTAGAATTGGTTTTTAAAACAAAGTAAAAGAAAACTCATGACTACTAACTACTAATTGCTCGACTAACCATGTTAACCTTTTAGTGATAGTTGCCGCACATGGATCCTCGACCATCACTAATCCTTGGCTTCAAGAGACGATACAAAGCATGGCTCATAAGATTGTTCTTCTACATTCAAACAACACATCAATACCACATAACAAGTTGCAAGCTACTGTTAAATCATCAAAACCGGTTAGAGGTGAGTATGAAATAAAGAAGACATTGCAAGTTAGTAAGTTAGTGGGTTAGATGTTAGAATGTTAGAATCTATCATCATGAGCCATCAATGGCTCTTGTAAGAGCAAAGCCTTATAGAGGCTATTAGATTCATGTGGATTATCAAGTAAGTGGCAAGATGGTTAGTGGTTAGTAGTTAGATTGCCTAAGAATCATGTAGAAGATGGAGAAGATTACATTGGAGAAGAAAGGAGGCATCTTTACATAGATTGTCACCATCTATTACATCAATCCCTCTCTATCTCTCTCTGAATCTCTCAGCCCTACTATAAGATCTAAAAACGAAATGAAAATACAAAATACAAGAAATGAAGAACACCTACACTACCTACACTAAAACATAGAAACCCTAACCTAAAATCAAAAAACTGCCTGCGTTTAGGGCCTCTGCAGGGGGTTTTATAGGCATAAGGGACTTCTAGAAGACGAGACGGAGCCACGCGTCGAAAATCGACGCGTGGTTCCACCCAATTGCCGCGGAGCCGTGGCTATACCAGGGACATAAGTCCCTGGTTTTGGCAAGCGAGTCCTCGTTGCTTCTAGGACTTTCCTGGTATATCCCAATTCTGGTATTTTTGCCCGAATATTCGTCTGACTTGAGCAAAGGTCATGGTTCAATGCATCTTCTAGATGTTCCCTTACTTGGTCTCCAAGAAATCCGAAATTAATTACCAAAAAATGGGGTTAATTAAGCTCTTATTACTCCTTTACCCTTAAACTCTTGATTTATCTGCAAGAGGGAGCAAAACACGGTTTAGACCGACATTTTATTCATAAATTGGTAGAAAATGTGATATAATAATGCAGAATTGTAGAGTAATCACACCCCACACTTATCTTTTGCTCGTCCCGAGCAAAAACAAGAAAAGAAAAGCTATACTACATATGTTATTACACCACTTTCGCTGGTGACGCGTTTGCATTGAGCGTGTGTAATAAACCGTTAAAACTCTAGGTTTCCCCTAGAGGAGGAGTTTTATCTCCTAAGGGTTTTCAGCGGATTGCATCCACAAAATCCATAAAAAATGAAGACAAATGTTAGTATTTTGAAAACGCGTTTTGAAAGAGAGACAAGTTTACGAAATATTTTTGTAAAAATATAAGCGATCTAAGATCATAAGTCCACAAAAAATTATTCTCCCTTAAATTTAATCTCTATGCAAGATGTTGTCTTCAATTAAGGTAAGAATTCAAAATTGGATTGAATATTTTATCGTTCATAAAACTAGATAATACGCACTTTGTGCTAGTGAAGATTTCTGGGATTTCAACTCTAACCACCAAGCCATTTTTTATTTGTGTGTGTGTATATATATATATATATATATATATATATATTATATATATATAATATATATATATATATATATATATATATATTATATATATATATTCTTTTTCTTTTTTTCTTCCTTTAGTTTTCTTTGGCTTTCTTGTTTACTCGGGTAATGAGCCTTTAACCGATGACTTCCAGACCAGACGGTTTTAGGGCACCAGATGAGAAACATCCCTCGGGTTTAAGGACTCGATTAAACAAGGCCACAAAATTAAGGGGGATTATTTGTTTCTTTTGACCACAGTTAAGCGTGAATAATCATGCTCTTGAGGCATAGTTATCCAGCTTAATAAGTGATTTTTGTTTTATTTATTTATTTATATATCTTTTTATTTTATGTTTGCTTTATGGCATTTTAGGCCTTTGTTTCCATCTCAAAAATGTGTAAGTGTGAAGGGCATACTATCTAAGGCAAAAAATTCAAGATAAATCTCTCCAATTTATCTTACTTAGCCTATAATTTTAAATAAGATCCATTATTTGATTAGGTTTAAAATATCATAATTAAGGTTTTCTTAATTTCTAAGATCATCTTAATTTTCTTAAAAATAGATCAAAACTTTGTCTCTTATTTCAAAAAGTTTTTAAAAAAAGAGAAAAATCCTATACAGACAAAAGGAAAAATTTCTAAAAGTATCCTAAAAAGAAGTGTAAAAGAAAGAAAATCTAAAAGCTCTAAAAAGAAGTGTAAAAGAAAAAAATCTAAAAACTCTACGTTAGTAAACCCTCCCCCATACTTATCTCATGCATTGTCCTCAATGCATCGTGATGTATGCATGAAACAAATAGAGAGGGAAGAAAAAATCACCTCAAGGTGGTGGTTCCGGTGGTGGTCTGATTGGTCCACGACATGCGGCACAATCCAATTTGCGTGGAGTCCAGAGGAACCCACTAGAGACCTCTAAAATATAACCCACTAGAATGATGTATATATGTATGATTTTTATTAAATTTTCAGAGTCAAATTTATCAAGACTCTTGTCCCAGAATGGAATGATTGATTTGGACTCAGGAAGTACATGAACTAATACCGACTCAGGAAAAAGACTTAAGTTAAGTAAAGGTTCAGGAGTCGAGATTGGTTCAAGAAGTGGGTCCAAATCAAGAAGATGAAACTCAAGTCCACATTCATTTCCCCATGATGGAATGTGACTTCCTAAGGTTGGTGATTCAAGTTTAAAAATGACAGGTATGAGAATCAAAACTGACTCTAAAATGTTGCTTAAATTGGGTAACAAAACAGGAGTCAATATTGATTCAAAAATTTGAACTGGATCACAAATTTGAGAATCGAAGTCACATTCCTCATTGAGTTCAATTCCATAAAAATGAGAACTTGCCAATTTATCAATGGGACTTTCAAAAGAATGAAATTGGTCAAGTTCAATATGATGATCATAAAAAATTGGTGATTCAATTTCACAATGGACTGGCACTGGATCCAATACTGACTCGGAAAAAGGCCTGAATTCAGGTAAAAATACCTCAGTCAATATTGAATCAGGAAGTGAAATTGAATTACCAAGTTAAAGTTCAGGATCTTATTCATGCTCAAATTCAATTTCAGGAAAAGGATAACTTGTCAAAATGTCAATGGGATTTTTAACATTTGAAGTTTGGACAAGTTCAGATGGGTGTGCTGAAATTGAATCTTGATTTTCAAAATCACAAGAGTCCTGGGTCAGATCAATAGAGTTTGGGATAGCTGAATTGGTCAAAAGTTAATAAGATAGAGTTTCCTCATTCCTATAAATGCTAACCAATAGACTCAATTGTATTTCCAACCTATTGATAGACTCGGTAGAAGATTTTTGAAATTTTAGCGCGGACTCTTGCAAGACTTCTATACTCTTTTCTAGATGTGATGTATCTTCAAGTGGTTGTTTTAGAAAAAGAATGTAGGAATCTTGGTTTCCAAAACAACAAGAGTCATGGGTTAAATTGATAGAGTTAGAGATATTTGGATTGGTCAAAGGTTGATAAGAGAGAGTTTCCTCATTCCTATAAATGTTGACCAATTGACTTAATTGTGTTTCCAACCTATCAATAGACTGAGAAGAAGATTTTTGAAATTGTAATGCGGACTCCTGCAAGATTTTATACTCTTTTCTAGACTTGATTTTTCTGCAAGTGGATGATCTAGAATGGGAGTATATGTTGGTCCCGAGATGATGCCAATTGTCAGATCTACTATACACGTCAACACTCAAATAAAGATATTAGCGTAAATATAAAGTACTTGCAAGTAAGGAAATTAAATCACAGATAAGATAACAAACGCAAACATAAGTGATTTATTCTGGTTCGGTCCTTGTGACCTACATCCAGTCCCCAAGCCACCCGCTTGAGATTTCCTTTATCTTTTGACTTTGTACACCCAAAATCAACACCTTGCACACCACTTGACAAATCCCCTTGCCAAATGTGTACAACTCTTCTTATAACCAAGAAGACCACAACACCTTGAACAAACTCTCTTCAACCCAAAGACGCTCTTGTACAATGCTCTTCTTTGAGTGATTACAAACTTTCCTATAAGCCTTGAATCTGTATGTGATCGTGAACAAGGGCTATTATAGGTGGACTTTCAGAAATCTTCACAATAGAATAGGAATTGGTGAAGAAACAGAAAGTGGAAACAAGTTTTCAGAAAACCAGAATTTTGACAGAGTTTTTGGTCAGAAAACTCAAGTTTTGAATTTTGTTTTTTAGCCTAAGATAACAACCCTATTTATAGCTGAACTCTATAGTTAGTCAGGGTAGTTATTAGGACAAATTTGAATATATAATCGTTGGATAACGTTGGATAAAACACCAGAAAATAGAAACTGTCCAACAGTCCGAAACTGTCATTAGTCGACTAGGGGTAGGGGGTTAGTCGACTAGGTGGGGCAATTTATACTGGGTTAGTCGACTACAAAAGAGACCAAGTCGACTAGGTCAAGATAGAATCAAAAGACAAGTTTCTAGAAACTGAAACTAGTTGACCAGAACAATGTATAAGTCGACTACATCAGGTTATTAGTCGACTAGAAGACTGTTAAGTCGACTAATAGTGACAAACAGAGAGTTGGTATATATGCAGGACAAATGTTAGTCGACTAGGAAAAATGTCAAGTCGACTATACCATGTATAAGTCGACTACTGAGAGGTATAAGTCGACTGATATGGCTATGATGTGTGTGTGTGTGTGTGTCAAGACTTTTAACATACTATTAACCATTACAATACACATCAATGGCAACTCTCTTTGGGAAGTCTTGATCATGTAGAACTCTTGAATAGGCTTGTGCAAAAGAGCTCCATTGAAATGGCTTTACAAATGTATCATCAAAAGCAAGTTCCAACATTCTCTCCCTTTTGATGATGACACTTTGTGTGCACGAACACTCTCCCTGCAGAAAATATGTATATATTCTCCCCATGCAGAAAATATGTTCTCCCCCTGTAGAAAAGAGGTTATAACAGATATAGAAAAACATGTGTTCTCCCCCTGTAAAAAAATATGTCAAACATATATATATATATATATATATATATATATATATATATATATATATATAATATATATATATATATATATATATATATGATAAATGTTCTGAAATAATTTTTCTTATCAAACTTCTTATATGATACCTGAAAGATAGACATTAGAATGGTACCAATCATTATAAGATCAAAGCATTAACCTTTAGGAGACCAAACCCAATTTGAAATTGGTTTCCATCTGTTAGTATACACATAATTGCATGAATTACATATATCATGTATGTATGATGCAATATAAGTATTTTTATCAACAGTGCTTAAATTTTTAGTTATCCATATGAACTTGTTCTTAATTCTTTTTGAAATAATATCAGAATTTCTTTTCACAAAAGAATTATATGGATTACTAACATATGTAGATTTTTCAAAAAATCCAAGACCATAATGATTATGTGACATCTTTTGATATAATAATAAATCATCCAACTTTTCTTTTCCTTGATTAAATTTAGTCACATTTTTCAAAATCTTTTCATACTTCATTTTGAAAATTCATATGTCTTTATTTAAAATAGAAATTCTTTCATTTAAAGACACAGTTTCTCTTTTCAATAAAACATTGTTCTGTAATAAATTCTCATTATCTTTTTTTATGATGATATCACTTTTTTAAAATCATCTTTTTGAGAATTTATAGAAGAAATTTGAGAAGCATAACAAGAATTTTCTTTGAAAAGATTTTCATTTTCCTTTGTCAAAACTTTATTCTTTATCTTTTCATTCTTAAGCTCATTGTATAATTCTTGAAATGCATCTAAGAGTTCAGAAAATTGTACCTCATCTTCTTCTAGAGCCATGTAATAGATGTTGGCATGTTCAGTGGTTTCTTCTTTATCAGAGGAAGAGGAATCACTATTTTCCCATGATGCTTGGTAGTCTTTTCTTTCTGAACTTTTTGCTCTTGAATTTACCTTTGTTTTTGAGCAATGGGCAATCTTTCTTCATATGGCCTATTTTATTACAATTAAAACATTTAAACTTACCTTTCTTTAAGAACTTTCTGAACTTTCTTGAAAGCATTGCCATCTCCTCTTCATCGTTATCTGAATTGTCCGTGTCAGAGGATGTATGGAAGGCAAGTTCTTTCTTCTTTGAGAGAGATTATTGTTCATCCTTCTTTCTGTCTTCGAGTTGCACTTCATATGCCATTAGATTACCAATAAGGTTTTCTAACGACATTGTTGAGAGATCATTCGCTTCTTCTATTGCAGTTGTCTTCTTCTCCTAATTTGGTGTGAGTGCACAAAGGATCTTGCGAACTTTTTCGACTTGGGTGTATTCCTTTCCAAGGAATGCTAAGGAATTGGTTATGTCGGTGAACCTTGTAACCATTTCTGAAATCATTTCGTTCTCCATCATTTTGAAGAGTTCGAACCTGTGAACAAGAACAGAAATTTTAGATTCTTTAACCTTATTTGTGCCTTCATGTGTTACCTGTAGAGTGTGCCATATTTGATTTGCAGAAATGGCTGTTGACACACGGTTGAATTCTTCTTTGGTTAAGGCACAGAATAAAGCATTCATCGCTTTGGCATCAAGGTTCGCATTCTTCTTTTGATCATCACTCCAAGCATTATAGTTGGTAGTCGGTTTGGTGTACGCTACTTCTACTATGTTCCATAGTTCGTAGTTGATCGATTATAAGTAGATCTTCATTTTATAGTTCCAATAGTTGTAGTTGGATCCGTCAAATAGCGGTGGATGTTGTGTAGAATGTCCTTCGTTGAATTGTGATGAAGGAAACTCCGTTGCCATCCTTGTATGGTTGTTGACTAGGTATGCAGGGCTCTGATACCAATTGTTGGTCCCGAGATGATGCCAATTGTTGGATCTACTATACACGTCAACACTCAAATAAAGATATTAGCTTAAATATAAAGTACTTGCAAGTAAGAAAATTAAATCACAGAAAAGATAACAAATGCAAACATAAGTGATTTATCCTGGTTCGATCCTTGTGACCTACATCCAGTCCCCAAACCACCCGCTTGAGATTTTCCTTTATCCTTTGACTTTGTACACCCAAAATCAACACCTTGCACACCACTTGACAAATCCTCTTTGCCAAATGTGTACAACTCTTCTTACAACCAAGAAGACCATAACACCTTGTACAAACTCTCTTCAACCCGAAGAAGCTCTTCTACAATGCTCTTCTTTGAGTAATTATAAACTTTCCTATAAGCCTTGAATCTGTATTTGATCGTAAACAAGGGTTATTATATGTGGACTTTCAGAAATCTTCACAATAGAATAGGAATTGGTGAAGAAACAGAAAGTGGAAACAAGTTTTCAGAAAATCAGAATTTTGACAGAGTTTTTGGTCAGAAAACTTGAGCTTTGAATTTTTGTTTTTAGCCTAACATAACAATCCTATTTATAGCTGAACTCTATGGTTAGTTAGGGTAGTTATTAGGGCAAATTTGAATATATAATCGTTAAGATAATGTTAGATAAAATACCAGAAAACAGAAACTGTCCAACAATCAGAAACTACCATTAGTCGACTAGGAGTAGGGGTTAGTCGACTAGGTTGGGCAATTTATACTGGGCTAGTCGACTACAAAAGAGACCAAGTCGACTAGATCAAGATAGAATCAAAAGACAAGTTTCTAGAAACTGAAACTAGTCGACCAGAACAATGTATAAGTCGACTACATCAGGTTATCAGTCGACTAGAAGACTGTTAAGTCGACTAATAGTGACAAACAGAGAGTTGGTATATATGCAGGACAAATGTTAGTCGACTAGGAAAAATGTCAAGTCGACTATACCATGTATAAGTCGACTACTAAGAGGTATAAGTCGACTAATATGGCTATGATGTGTGTGTGTGTGTCAAGACTTTTAACATACTATTAACCATTACAATACACATTAATAGCAACTCTCTTTGAGAAGTCTTGATCATGTAGAACTCTTGAATAGGCTTGTGCAAAAGAGCTCCATTGAAATGGCTTCACAAATGTATCATCAAAAGCAAGTTCCAACATTATAAGAATCTTAGTTTTGAAAGATAGTGAAGATTGTGAGTCCAACATGTTTTGAGATCGAAGCTTGGACTCACACAAAAGTTCCTTACTCATTTTCAGGGCAGATGGTTGTTCATTATGAGGAGGTAGAACTGAGTAAGACTCTTGAAAATATTGTGAAATTGGAGAGGCCAATATTTTCTGACGTTATCGCTCGGCCTCTTATAGGTTGGCTTCTATACTCTTTTCCAACTCGGATTTTTCTTCAATGGGATGTTCAGAAAAAGGAGTATAGGAAGCGAAATCGGGGAATGAATATTGTGTAAATTATGGACAAGGTAGACACGGTTGATAAGGAGGTTGGAAATTTAACTGGGGGGAGGTGAATCCCCATTGACTCTGTGAAGAGTTAAATTTATTTCAGAAATTATAGTCATAAGATTGTGGGTATAGGTTGTATTGATTCGGATAAGTCCAACCCGGTATATTGATTGGTTCATATTATGAAAAATCGGGTTAGAATTATCCAAAACAAATGGGGTCGGTGTGAAATATAGATTCATATTGGGATTGAAAGAATTGTTATTGTTGAATACACAAACAATCACAAACAAAAAAGAAAAAGCAAACAACAAACAAAAAGAAAATAAAAATAAAAACCAAGCATATATTAAGGTTAACCTAGACCTAGACGACTCCTAACTGGTCGATTACTCGGAGGAGGTTGTTGCTTGAATCTGACCACAAGTTAATCGGCCAGATAGGGACAAAATACGGTGGGACGTATCCGTGCGTAAGCAACGGCCCTTAATTACGCCAAACCACGGTATCTTTGAGGCGTAACCTCTTAATCCCCAACCTTAAATACCGATTTCACCAGAGTAAGATTCAAAACAAGTTTCACCCTCGGTCAATCTCTTAATGAGTCCGAGATGTCCCTAGGGCCCAACGTCTATCAATTTTATTAGGGCTTGGGTTGTGTGAGTGGGTAGGTAATTTTTGGGCTAAGGAAGGGTGATGAAATCCCCACCTTATCTTGTATGAGTATAACACAAAGCAATAAATTGTTGGCCCAAGGTTACAATCAACCCATGTTTAGTGTATTTTGATGATTACAAAACATATTAGTTATTTGTACTAATATAAATTGTTGTTTAAGTGTGTTTCAGGTTTATAGATTAAAGAGATGAATTCTTCCCTAAAGGAAGGTACATTGGACTCAAGACAAGTCAAATTGGGCTCAAAGTGCAATATTGAAGATCAAGTGAAGATTGCCCATCTTGAAGTCTTGAAGACCTAGAAGTTTGTAAGTTTAGTTTGTTAAGGATTGAATATGTGAAATTTGGCTCTAGGATTTACACACACACTTGTTTTGAATGTTTCTATGTTTTTTTTTGAAAATGTTTATTTCTAAGTTTATGCCTTAGTTTATACATACATGTACTCAAAGCTTTATATCTTCAAAAACTTGTTTAAAACATGATATAAACTATTTTCTGCATAACACTTAGCTTCAGATTTTTTAAAGAATTTTTACAAAATTTTCTATCTCAAAAATCTGCCCAAAAAATAACTATTTCAGGCAGACCGGTCGACCGGCAGTCGACCGGCTGCTGTGTCCAGACATGCACAGGCTGTGCATGTCTGTCGGTCGACCGACCTACATACCGGTCGACCGGAAAAGAGATGTTTTGCTCTCTGTATCTTTTCGGTCGACTGGGTCGGTCGACCGATAGAAGGAAACTGTGTTTCCTTTGTTGGATCGGTCGACTGGCAGTCGACCGAAGCTCCAACGGCTCTTTTGCCAGCAGGGACCCGGTCGACCGGCAGTCGACCGGTAGGCCTGCATCAGCCATAACGGCTCTTTCTTCTTTTGGAATTTCTGAAAAACTGTTTTTAGTTTTCTCTTTTACAGAGTTTTTAGGAGTTGTTGGGACTCTTTTTCTGATCAAATTAGCTGGAAAAATCAGAGTTTTTAACCTATTCTCTCCCTATAAATAGTGGGGAATAGGCCTTAGTTATTTACCTAGAAAAATACAAGTTTTCATAGTTTTCAAGAGAAAGAGAAAAATAGTTTAAAGCTTTCATTTCCATTCTTTCAAAATTGGTTTTTCAGTTGTTGTTTGATCTCTAATATCACTCTACAACTGAAGCTTTTCTCACCACACTTCATAGAGCCAAAAATTTCATATTCTTTCTATAGGTGAAGTTGTAAAAGAGTGAGAGTGTTTGTAAAAGAGTGTTGTGGTCTAGTTAAAGATCACTATTTGTAATCCTTGTTCTTGTGGAGACAAGCTCCTTGGTGGAGTTTCTTTGTAAGGTGAAGCTACGGGCTTGAGGTCTTTGGAGGCCTAACTTGTACGGGATCCTAAGGGGATAGTGGAAACCCTTCACGGTGGTGAAGGCGGGGACTAGAGCAACGGGCTCGAACCTCGAAACAAATCATCTTGTTTGCGATTGCCTTGTCGTTCTTCTTGCTTACTTTCTTGCTTTATATTACTTCCAATTTATTGCTTGAGAACTAACCTTTATTTGTGCAATCCTTACTTGTTTACTTTACTTGCTATTTTACTTGTGTGTATTTCATCATAGCATTTCATACTTTACTTGTTCGATCAAATCCTCAATACAACACGATTGCATTGCGCACCTCTAACCCATTTAAGGGGAATTGGGAGGAAGGAGTTCAGAACCTCGCAAGGGGTATTCGGCTCTTAGTCGTGTTTTTGAGAGATCGTTGCATCACTCATTTCATAAGTTTTAAAAGAGCATTAGATTAGCAATTACACCTATTCACCCCCCCTCTAGGTGTATTTCAATTGGTATCAGAGCTTGGACTCTAGGATTTGGCTTAACAACCTTAGAGAGATCCTCATATTGCTAATCATTTCATTCATTTCCACATAGTAAACATGGCCGATGGTATTAAGACACCCCCTAAGTTTGATGGACTTAACTTTCCCATATGGAAGGTTAAGATGACTGTTTTCTTGCAATCTCTAGGTAGCCGAGTTGCAAAGGCCGTGACTAAACAATTTAGTGCCCCCGATGGTGATGAATCTACTTGGTCCGAAATTGAGACCAAGGAGTTTGATGCCAATGCTAGGGCTCATTATGCACTCCTACAAGCCCTCAATGATGATGACATAGCTAGAGTCATCCATTGCAAATCCGCCTATGAGATTTGGACCCATTTGCTAGTAACACATGAGGGGACATCACAAGTGAAGAGGGCCAAGATAGACCTTCTTCGGTCCCAATATGAAAATTTTAGCATGCAAGAACATGAAACCATAGATGATATGGTTACTAAATTTACTAAGATTACTAATGGGCTTTCTTCTCTAGGTGAAGACATCAACAACGACCAAAGGGTGAGAAAGATCATCCGGGCTCTTCCTCCATCATGGGAAGTGAAAGCTACAACATTGAAGGAACTCAATGATAAAGATGAGATTGAGCTCATCGGACTCATTGGGAATTTAAAAACCCATGAGATGGAGAGGAAGGCAAGGGAGGACATGGCACCCTCCAAGAAGAAGACTATTGCCTTCAAAAGTCATGCTACCTACTCCGACGAAGATGACGAAGAAGAAGATGACGAGGAGCTCTCACTTCTAGTCAAAAATGTCCGGAGGATGTACAACAAGGCAAAGTTCCAAGGAAGGAGGAGATGGCAAGGAGGCAAGGAAGAAAGGAAGATCATTTGCTTTAATTGCCAAAAGCCGGGACACATAGTAGCGGAGTGTCCGGACCAAGTGAAGCCATCTTCATCCAAGAAGCCATACAAGAAGAAGGCTATGAAAGCAACATGGGATGACGAAAGTGAATCCGAGGAGGAGATCGACACCGCCAATATGTGCTTCATGGCAAATGAGAGCACAAGCAAGGTAACCCCCTCAACTCCTTTTGATGAAGATTTATCCATGGATGAGTTAAGTGAAGCATTTATAGAACTTTCTCAAAATTATGACTTCATGAAGAAAAAGTACTTGAAAATGAAAAAGGATAATGAATCTTTGAGTATTCAAGTGTTAAAACTTTCTAAAGAAAATAATGACTTGCATTCTTCTTTAGTTTCCACTAAAAATGATTTTGAAAAATATAAGATTGCTTGTAAAGGAAAGACCTCATTTGTAGATTCTAATGAGATTGCCATGCTTAAGGAAAGATTAGACTCATTAGATGTTGTTTTGAAAAAGTGTAGTGAGTTTGATAAGAAGAAGATGGAGAATATGTTTCCTAAGAAACAAGCTCCTAAGAAAAATGTTCATCATGCTCATGCTCATGTACATGCTACACAACCTATGCATCATGGTAAACCCCCAAAGCATGCTCACACTTCACATACACACCATGCATTCATATATAGAAAAGTGTACTCATGTTCACATTGTGGACGGAAAGGACACTTAGCTAATTTTTGTTATGATAGACTAAGTGCATCACATCATAATGTTTGGGTTCGTAACACTAACTTTCAAGGACCCAAGAAAGTTTGGGTACCAAAGTCAACCATTGTTTTAAATGATGTAGGTACTTTCCAAAGCTCAAAGACATAGAGGTTTATGGTATCTTGATAGCGGTTGCTCAAGGCACATGACTTGGGACATCAACAACTTTGCAACCCTATCAAGATATCATGAAGGTGGCACCGTCACCTTCGGAGATGACGCCAAGGGTAAAATCATCGGGATTGGTAATGTAAAACTTGGCACCTCTCCTTTAATTGAAAATGTGGTTTTAGTTGATGGCCTCAAGCATAATCTCTTGAGTGTTAGTCAACTTTGTGATAAAGGTTTTGATGTAGTTTTTGACAATGTTGCTTGTAAAGTAATTGATAGAACTTCCAATGTTTGTGTATTTTCCGGTTTTCGTGAAAGCAATGTTTATATGATTGATATGTTAAATATGTCTTGTAATATTACTTGTTTAAAAGCCCTCAATGATGACTCTTGGTTGTGGCATAGGAGATTAGGGCATATTTCTTTTGATCATATTTCTAGATTAAATTCAAAGGAAATGGTGAAAGGTATTCCTTCATTGAATTTTGAAAAGGACCGAGTTTGTGACTCATGTCAATTTGGGAAACAAACTAAGTCTTCTTTCAAGTCAATTAAGAATATCATGACATCACGTCCTTTGGAATTAATCCATATGGATTTATTTGGCCCTACACAAACCAAAAGCTTAAGTGGGAATAGATTTGCTTATGTTTTAGTAGATGATTTTTCGCGTTTTACTTGGGTTTATTTTCTTGAACATAAAAGTCAAACCTTTTCACATTTTCAAGCCTTTAAGAAAAGAGTTGAAAAGGAAAATGACTCCTCAATAATTAAAATAAGAAGTGATAGAGGAGGTGAGTTCATTAACCTTCCCTTTACCACTTTTTGTGAGGAACATGGAATAAAACATGAACTTTCTTGTCCTAGAACTCCACAACAAAATGGAGTAGTTGAGCGGAAAAATCGTACTTTACAAGAGATGGCTAGGACAATGTTAAATGAATATGGTCTACCACATTATTTGTGGGCCGAGGCCGTTCATACTTCATGTTACATTGCAAATCGTGTTTTCCTATGTAAAAATACTACTAAGACTTCTTATGAGATGTATTTTTCTAGAAAACCCAATGTTTCTTATTTCAAAGTGTTTGGTTGCAAATGTTTTGTTTTAAATACAAATATTAATTTGGGAAAATTTGATGCTAGATCATATGAGGCTATTTTTGTAGGTTACTCAAATACTAGTAAGGCTTATAGAGTCTTCAATAGGTCAACTTTGACTATTGAGGAATCTATTCATGTTAAATTTGAGGAATCTAACAAGTTTGTTAAGAATGTTGTAGAAATAGATGCCTTGCATGAAGGTTTGGAGAAAGTGACCTTGGAGGATGCTTCTACCATGGGAGACAAGCCAAAGGATGATGATGGAAGTGAAGCCAAAGTGGAAGAGGCTCAAGGAAATGAACATCAAGCAAATGAAGAGGAGCCCTCTCAACCACTACCAAAGGATTGGAGATTCAATCCTCATCATCCCAAGGACCTCGTCATAGGTGAAGTATCAAAAGGGGTAACCACTCGCTCTAAGATTCAAGATTTTTGTGGTAATTTTGCTTTTATTTCACACATAGAACCTAAAAATGTCCTCGAGGCCGAGGCCGATTCATATTGGTTGCTTGCTATGCAAGAGGAGCTCAATCAATTTGAGCGCAACCAAGTATGGCATCTTGTTCCTAGGCCCCAAGATAGACCAACTATTGGTACTAAATGGATCTTTAAGAACAAGTTGGATGAATCGGGTAATGTAGTTAGAAACAAGGCTAGGTTAGTTGCCCAAGGTTACACTCAAATCGAGGGAATCGATTTTGAAGAAACCTTTGCACCCGTAGCACGGCTCGAAGCCATACGGATGACCTTAGCATATGCCTCATTTAAAGATTTTAAGTTATTTCAAATGGATGTAAAGTGTGCTTTTCTTAATGGTTATATTGATGAGGAGGTGTATGTTGAACAACCCCCCGGGTTTGTTGATCCTACACACCCTAATTATGTTTATAAATTAGATAAAGCACTATATGGTTTAAAACAAGCCCCTAGGGCTTGGTATGAAAGATTGTCTTCATTTTTGATTTCAAATGATTTTAAGAAAGGAAAAGTTGATAAAACATTATTTACCAAATATATAGATCAAGATATCCTCATAGTTCAAATTTATGTTGATGACATTATTTTTGGATCTACTAATGTTTCACTTTGCAAGAATTTTGAGTCATGCATGAAAAAGGAATTCGAGATGTCTATGATGGGAGAGCTCAACTTCTTCCTTGGACTTCAAATCAAGCAACGTAGTGATGGGACATTCATCAACCAAGCCAAGTACACCAAAGAACTCATCAAGAGGTTCGGGCTTGAAGGATCCAAAGTAGCAAAGACTCCCATGGCAACCACTACGAAACTTGACAAGGACGAACAAGGTAAGGAAGTAGACATCAAATTATTTCGTAGCATGATTGGTAGTTTACTCTATCTTACGGCTAGTAGGCCGGATATAATGTTTTCCGTATGTTTATGTGCACGTTTTCAATCATGTCCTAAGGAATCACACTTAATAGCGGTAAAACGCATAATTAGGTATCTTAAGGGCACAATTGATTTAGGTTTGTGGTATCCGAAAACTAACCAATTTACCATGACTAGTTATTCGGATGCCGACTATGCCGGTTGTAGGGTAGATAGGAAGAGCACAAGTGGCACTTGCCAATTCTTGGGCAATTGTCTTGTGTCTTGGTCTTCCAAGAAGCAAAATAGTGTAGCCCTTTCAACCGCCGAGGCGGAGTATGTAGCAGCCGGAGCTTGTTGTGCACAAGTACTCTGGATGAAACATACTCTTCTCGATTTTGATTTACATTTTGATCATGTTAAGATTTATTGTGATAATACTAGTGCTATTCACATGACCAAAAATGCTAATCAACATAGTAAAACCAAACATATAGACATTAGATATCATTTTCTTAGAGATCACTTTGAAAAAGGTGACATTGATATCGATTTTGTTTCCACAGATTTTCAACTTGCAGATATTTTCACAAAACCTTTAGATTATGCAAGATTTTCATTTATTTGTGGTGAATTGAATGTATGTAAGATTGATACTTAAAATATCTTAGTTTGTTTTGTTTTGGTTTCTAATATGTTTGTTTTGTTTTGTCTTAAATTTTTTTT
Source organism: Agave tequilana (assembly GCA_038442645.1). NCBI lineage: Eukaryota > Viridiplantae > Streptophyta > Magnoliopsida > Asparagales > Asparagaceae > Agave > Agave tequilana. The sequence continues at coordinate 31,784 of JAVJIF010007598.1, forward strand.
TAGCCCTTTTTGATGTATGACAAAAAGGGGGAGAAAATATATGGAGAAAATATATGGAGAAAATATAGGGAGAAAATATATGGAGAAAATATATGTTGTTGTTTTAAATTTTGTTATTGATACAAAATATATGGAGAAAATATATGTTTGTTTTAAATTTTGTTATTCCTTATGATAGTTTATTTTTGGTGATGATATTTTTCAATGCTTTATGTATGCTTACATAGTTGTTCATATTCATGTTAAATACATAGCATTGTTTAAGGGGGAGCTTTCCAAGCTCTTTCCTCTTTTATTTGTTTAATAACTCATATGTTTTGTCATCATCAAAAAGGGGGAGATTGTTGGCCCAAGGTTACAATCAACCCATGTTTAGTGTATTTTGATGATTACAAAACATATTAGTTATTTGTACTAATATAAATTGTTGTTTAAGTGTGTTTCAGGTTTATAGATTAAAGAGATGAATTCTTCCCTAAAGGAAGGTACATTGGACTCAAGACAAGTCAAATTGGGCTCAAAGTGCAATATTGAAGATCAAGTGAAGATTGCCCATCTTGAAGTCTTGAAGACCTAGAAGTTTGTAAGTTTAGTTTGTTAAGGATTGAATATGTGAAATTTGGCTCTAGGATTTACACACACACTTGTTTTGAATGTTTCTATGTTTTTTTTTTGAAAATGTTTATTTCTAAGTTTATGCCTTAGTTTATACATACATGTACTCAAAGCTTTATATCTTCAAAAACTTGTTTAAAACATGATATAAACTATTTTCTGCATAACACTTAGCTTCAGATTTTTTAAAGAATTTTTACAAAATTTTCTATCTCAAAAATCTGCCCAAAAAATAACTATTTCAGGCAGACCGGTCGACCGGCTGCTGTGTCCAGACATGCACAGGCTGTGCATGTCTGTCGGTCGACCGACCTACATACCGGTCGACCGGAAAAGAGATGTTTTGCTCTCTGTATCTTTTCGGTCGACTGGGTCGGTCGACCGATAGAAGGAAACTGTGTTTCCTTTGTTGGATCGGTCGACTGGCAGTCGACCGAAGCTCCAACGGCTCTTTTGCCAGCAGGGACCCGGTCGACCGGCAGTCGACCGGTAGGCCTGCATCAGCCATAACGGCTCTTTCTTCTTTTGGAATTTCTGAAAAACTGTTTTTAGTTTTCTCTTTTACAGAGTTTTTAGGAGTTGTTGGGACTCTTTTTCTGATCAAATTAGCTGGAAAAATCAGAGTTTTTAACCTATTCTCTCCCTATAAATAGTGGGGAATAGGCCTTAGTTATTTACCTAGAAAAATACAAGTTTTCATAGTTTTCAAGAGAAAGAGAAAAATAGTTTAAAGCTTTCATTTCCATTCTTTCAAAATTGGTTTTTCAGTTGTTGTTTGATCTCTAATATCACTCTACAACTGAAGCTTTTCTCACCACACTTCATAGAGCCAAAAATTTCATATTCTTTCTATAGGTGAAGTTGTAAAAGAGTGAGAGTGTTTGTAAAAGAGTGTTGTGGTCTAGTTAAAGATCACTATTTGTAATCCTTGTTCTTGTGGAGACAAGCTCCTTGGTGGAGTTTCTTTGTAAGGTGAAGCTACGGGCTTGAGGTCTTTGGAGGCCTAACTTGTACGGGATCCTAAGGGGATAGTGGAAACCCTTCACGGTGGTGAAGGCGGGGACTAGAGCAACGGGCTCGAACCTCGAAACAAATCATCTTGTTTGCGATTGCCTTGTCGTTCTTCTTGCTTACTTTCTTGCTTTATATTACTTCCAATTTATTGCTTGAGAACTAACCTTTATTTGTGCAATCCTTACTTGTTTACTTTACTTGCTATTTTACTTGTGTGTATTTCATCATAGCATTTCATACTTTACTTGTTCGATCAAATCCTCAATACAACACGATTGCATTGCGCACCTCTAACCCATTTAAGGGGAATTGGGAGGAAGGAGTTCAGAACCTCGCAAGGGGTATTCGGCTCTTAGTCGTGTTTTTGAGAGATCGTTGCATCACTCATTTCATAAGTTTTAAAAGAGCATTAGATTAGCAATTATACCTATTCACCCCCCCTCTAGGTGTATTTCATAAATCACCCACGTGTTTGTCCTATGCTATATGCAATGTTATATGTACACCTCAATCCAGATCACAACAACAGAACAAAATACAGTATATTGGAATTGAATTGACACGTGCTTAAATGTAAATGTCAAATCGTTTTAAAAGCGTCCAAAAATCGTATTTTAGTTCTTTAATTTATTGCGGTATTTAGGCAATCAAAGTAGGAAAGTAATAATACAGATCAACTAGCTATTACAATATGCACATCCCAACAAAATAAGAGAAACATTTGCCACAAAATTGCCGCATTTGCGCGGCTGACGTCGCGTTTCCTTGGCTTTTCTTTGACAGCTGGGTCCCTGCTTGCAAGAGCAGGGAGCTACAATGCTAATTGGGGTTTTACAATATTAAGTTCCTGTAAACTTTGACCTGCACACCAAAACAGAGAAGAAAATGTTAACGAAAACGTGACATCAAAACCATTTCCATTCCCCGGCAACGGCGCCAAAAATTGTTCGGGGCGGAACCAACACTCGAAAACGTGTTTTATAAAATCAATGTAAAAGCTCGTATGTGCTAATGTTCTCTCGATACTTCCGTTATAGCATTGGCTCAACAGGTCGAATCCATAGGGACGGAGGCGATAGAAGCATTAACAGTTTTTATTCATGCAGGTTGTTAACAGTTTCTTCTTTGTTTAAAGAATGAGAAAAAGTAAAGAAAATAAAATTCAGAATGTGATAAGTGAGGAGAGCGATGAAGCGAGATGAAAAAAAAAGAGAAGTGGTTTGGAAAATAAAATAAAAAAGAAGAAGAAGTTTGTAGTAAAGAAAATGAAAACAAGGGTGAACAAAGAGGATAGTAAAAATAACGATAAAAAAATGATAAAAGATTTTGGAATTGGTTTTTAAAACAAAGTAAAAGAAAACTCATGGCTACTAACTACTAATTGCTCTATTAACCATGCTAATCTCTTAGTGATAGTTGCCTCACATGAATCCTTGACCATCACTAATCCTTGGCTTCAAGAGACGATATAAAGCATGGCTCATAAGATTGTTCTTTTACATTCAAATAATACATCAATACTACATAATAAGTTGCAAGCTACTGTTAAATCATCAAAATCGGTTAGAGGTGAGCATGAAATAAAGAAGACATTGCAAGTTAGCAAGTTAGTGGGTTAGATGTTAGAAATGTTAGAATGTTAGAATCCATCATCATGAGCCATCAATGACTCTTGCAAGAGCAAGGCCTTATAGAGGCTATTAGATTCATGTGGATTATCAAGTAAGTGGCAAGATAGTTAGTGGTTAGTAGTTAGATTGCCATGAGAAGACGAAATTAGTTAAGAATCATGTAGAAGATGGAGAAGATTACATTAGAGAAGAAAGGAGGCACCTTTACATAGATTGTCACCATCTATTACATCAATCCCTCTCTATCTCTCTCTGAATCTCTCAGCCCTATTACAAGATCTAAAAATGAAATGAAAATATAAAATACAAGAAATGAAGAACACCTACACTACCATACATTAAAATATAGAAACCTAACCTAAAATCAAAAACTGCCTGCGTTTAGGGCCTCTGCAGAGGTTTTTATAGGCATAAGGGACTTCTAGAAGACGAGACGGAGCCACGCGTCGAAAATCGACGTGTGGCTCCACCCAATTGCCACGGAACCACGGCTATTGCCGTGGATCCGCTGCAATACTAGGGATATAAGTCCCTAGTTTTGGCGAGCGAGTTCCCGTCGCTTTTAGGACTTTCCTGGTATTTCCCAATTCTGGTGTTTTTGCCCGAATATTCGTCTGACGTGAGCAAAGGTCTAGGTTCAATGCATCTTGTAGATGTTCACTTGCTTGGTCTCTAAGAAATCTGGAATTAATTACCTGAAAATGGGGTTAATTAAGCTCTTATTACTCCTTTGCCCTTAAACTCCTGATTTATCTGCAAGAGGGACCAAAACACAATTTAAACCAACATTTTATTCATAAATCGGTAGGAAAATTCGATATAATAATGCAGAATTGTAGACTAATCAAGGACCACAAGTCATTGAAGAAGTTGTTCCCGTTTTCATCTCCTCAGATGGGACGAAGTGTGTCAACCTCAGGTCTTCATGGAAGACGCCGTGTGGATGGAGATTGTGAAGTTCCTAATGAAGAACATCGATGTTTTTGCATGGTCTGTTGTAGAGATGCCAGGGGTCAACCCCGACTGAAGGTCAACTCCCTGGAAAAACGTGTCCGACAAAAGAAGAGGAACATCGACACGTGAAGCAGAAAGACGCATCGAGGAAAACGAAAAACTCATGAAGGTTGGCTTCATCCATGAAGTAATTTACTCAAACTAGTTGTCCAATGTCGTTCTCGTTCAAAAAGCGAACAAGAAATGGAGGATGTGCATTGATTTTACTGCCCTCAATGAGGAATGTCCGAAGGACAATTTCCCCTCTCGAGGATCGACCAAGTGGTGGACAGTGTCTTCAGGCACGAGCTCTTAAGCTTCATGGATGCTTTCTCGAGGTACAACCAGGTCCAATAGCTCCCAAAGACGAAGAAAAATCACATTCATAACCATCAAAGTACATTTTGTTACAAAATGATGCCCTTTGGTTTAAAAATGCAGGTGCGACCTTTCAACAATTGGTCAACAACGTGCTCAAGGACCAGTTCATGAGAAATGTCAAAGTGTACATGGACAACATGTTGGTTAAATTACCAAAAGTGAGTGACCATGTGAAGAACCTCGCTGAGATGTTCTCAATCCTAGGGAAGTACAAGCTAAAAGAGAAAATGGTGAAGTGCATCTTCGGGTAATCTCAGGAAAGTTCCTTGGGTACCTGATAACCAACCAAGGTATCGAGGCGAACCCCGAGAAGATCGACGCCATCATCATGAGCGAACCATGAACCATTCGCGCCGTACAACGATTGAATGGACTAGTAGCCACCCTCAGTCATTTCCTTGCTAGGTCGACAGAAAAGTCACTCTCGTTCTTCAAAGTCCTCCGGGGCACGATATAAGAAAAGGACAAAGAAAAGAGAAAGCTCATTACCCGAACCTGTGACTGTGGCCATGTCTTCCAATTAAAAGAGTACATTTGGACTCACCACTCTTGACTCGCCCTGAAGAAGGCGAGGTCTTGAACCTTTACGTCGCGGTAACAGGATAGGCTGTTCGCTCCGTGCTAAGCAGGCCTACCAAAGAAGGCCAACGACCAATCTACTTTGTGAGTAGAATGAAAGGGGCTGAGCTGTACGACATCAAGATTGAGAATACAACTTATGCAGTTTTGATTACAGCTTGAAAACTTGACCATATTTTCAAGCTCATATCGTCAATATCGTTACTGATAAACCACTAAAGAAGAAACTGAAATGACTCGATCTATTCGGAAGAATGCTCAACTGAAGAATGGAGCTCAGTGAATACGATATCCATTGTCTACCGAGACCAGGGATAAAAGCTTAGGATCTCGCTAACGTCAAAGTCAAATTCGTCATTCCCAAGAAGGAGGAGGAGATGACTGAACATCCGGAAGGCCAACTCCTACAATACCAGATGCCATTCATCCGACCACCGCCGATCCTGACTTTTGGATAATCCATATTGACGGCTCCTCAAATTAACTGGGTAGCGGAGCCAGAATTGTGATCAAAAGACCAGAGGTAGTCGTAGCTGAATACCCTCTGAGATTCGAGTTCAAAGCATCCAAAAATGAGGCAGAATACAAAGCGGTGATCTCCAGCTTTAACATTGCGAGGAAGGTAGGAGCAAGAAAAGTGCAAGTCCATAGTGACTTGAGGCTAGTCATGAGCCAGATAAATAGCGAGTATGAGGCCAAAGAAAAAGAAGAAATAAAGATGTACCTTGAAGTTGAAAAAAAGACATAGACCTCTACGAAAATGCGCTAGTGCTCTAGATACCTCGGGGCCGTAATTCTCGAGCAGACGCACTGTAAAAACTAGCCTCCTCTGCTACTCCCGATCTGGGATGAACATTGTACATTAGCGACTCGTACACCATAGTACTGAGGAGGTGAGCTGGTCAAGGCCACTCCCTGTTGGATGGATCCGATCATCTCCTTTCTACGAGACAGCTGCTTGCTGGCAAGGAAGCACGAAGCTCGAGAGAGAGAGAGAGGGCCGGTTCAAAAAGTACCTCTGGGATAATGAAAAGCTACTAAAGATGGCCTTCACAAAGACTGATATCTACCCCTATCTAAGATGCCTCAGGCCAAGGAGGTTGCTTATGTCATGAAGGAAATCCATGAAGTAGTCTGCGGTAATGACCCCGAAAGCGCACGCTCATGGCAAAAAATCATGCAACAAGGGTTATTGGCTGACTACGCTGTTAGACACAAAGGAATTTGTGAAGAAATGTGAATCCTGCCAGTGGTACAGTAAGATAGAAAGGGCATGAACAATTGAGATGACTCCCATAACAACCCTATGGTTTTCTCCCCATGGGGGTTAGATCTCCTCAGCCCTTTTCTGTCTTTCCCCGGGCAGAGGAAATTCCTACTGGTAGCGATCGACTGCTTCACTAAGTGGATTGAATCCGAGCCATTGGCCTACATGACGTAGAAGAATGTCAACCATTTTGTTTGAAAATCCATCATCTGTCGATTCGAAGCACCTCAGGTCATTATCACGGACAATGGGCTCCGATTTGACAGCAAGGGTTTCAAGGAATTTAATGATGAATGGGACATCACCATACACTTTGCGTCCGTCGTGAACCCACAAATGAATGGCTTGGATGAATCTGCTAATAAAGGCAACCTCGAACCACTAAGAAAGAGGGTGACTGCTAAAGGCTCCTGGCCTGAGCAACCCCCGGGATCTTAGGGTCCTATCACATAACACACAAGACCGCCATAGGCGAGATACCTTTTCCACTCACTTATGGCTCCGAGGCCATGCTACCAGTGAGATCAGGATGGAGAGCGTTAGAATCACATACTATGGTGAGGAGAAGAACAAATAAGCTCTCCGCGCCAATCTCAACCTCATTGATGAAGCGCAATCTGACGCCCTCACCCGCTTAGTCTCACAAAAGCAAAAAGGTTGCAAGGTATTACAATTCATGTATCCTAAGGCGCATTTTCAAAGTCGGCAACCTCATTCTCTGAAAGTAGAGTTCAATGATGAGGAAAAATGAAAAGGAAAGCTGGCTTCCAAATGGGAGGGACCGTACGAAGTGATTGAAGTTCTCGGCCCTGGCACCATTGCGTCGCAACCATGGACAAGGAAGCTCTAACCCATCAGTGAAACGTCAAGCACTTCAAAATAATCTATCAGTAGACTTATCTTCTCGTAAGAATGTAATAAGTCAGATATTTTGACATAGTTTTATTCTTCCTCTCGCGACATTAACTCTGTGATTTACATTTTGCACAATTGCAATCCATCAATGAATCTAGTCTTTTCATTTCTTGACTGCACTCTTCGATAAGGGCTTACAAGCTCGGGCTTGGGGGCTAAAAATAACCCAAGACCTTGAGATCAGGCTTTGTAAGTCAAACTCCAAGCTCAGTTTGGGGCTAAAAATAAGTCTAAGCTCAAAAAAATCTCGAGCTCAGGCTTCGAGCAACAAATTCTGAGCTCAAACTTGGGGACTAAAAATGAGCCCAGGCTAAAAAAACCTCAAGCTTAGGCTTTGAGTGACAAACTCTAAACTTAGACTTGGAGGCTAAAAATGAGCCCAGGACCAGAAGATCTCGAACTCAAGCTTCGAGCGTTGAACTCTAAGCTCAGGCTTGGGGATTAAAAATGAGCCAAGGGAAAAAAGACCTCGAGTTTAGGCTTCGAGGGCAAACTCTGTGCTCAAGCTTGGGGTTAAAAATGAGCCCAAGCTCAAAAGACCTCGAGCCATAAACTCCGAGCTCAGGTTTGGGGGCAAAAAATGAGCCCAAGTTCAAAAGACCTCAATCTTAGGCTTTGAGCATCAAAACTCTGAACTAAGGCTTGGAAGCTATAAATGTGTCTAGCTCAAAAGTGTTGGCCCAAAGGCCCATCGCTCTAGTTTTGATGATGATCAACTCATGCAGTTATAGTACTAATGATCTTGTGTTTATTTAGTCTCAGATTCATGATCAAGATCTTAGTAGGTGTGTAGCTTCAACAAAGGATTTAAAGTCAAGTTTTGGAGTTAGCACGGTTTGATTCAAGAGCTTGTGCATCAAGACCACATCAAGTACTCAAGAGGAGTCTAGCTCTATGGATCGAGTTTGGACCAACTCAAGAAGATGAGAAGACTTCAAGTGAAGACTTCAAGAAGATGAAGACTTGTGTCTAGGTTTGTTTTTATAAGATTTTGTTTTTAGATAAAATGTAAAGGATAGAATAGTTGGTGGATTGCTCAAGTATATCTATATGCACACACACTCTTGATATTCATATGTGTTTTCATAAAAGAGTTTTCTTTTTGAAAAATACCGGTTTGATTTTTGGTATTCTAGTTTACATGTTTTAACCAAAACCGTATTTAGAGCTTAATGTCAAAAATATAGATATTTCACCATGTTTGTGTAGTGGATCATATCCATACACTCTATGTTTCAAATGAGTTTAGAATATCTTATTTTTGTATTTTGGAGTTTTGGAAAAACAAGTTTGGAAAAACCAGTTTCTAGAAAATACCGTTTTTGTTTTAAGCCAAAATTTCTAAGTTACAAAAATAGTCCAAATTATTTGTAACATGCCTTGATTTTGTGCAAGCATGTTTGTTTATCAAAGTATATTGGTAAAACTATTTTTGCAGATTTTTAGTAATTTTATGGGATTTTTATTTAGCCAAAATGACCAAGTTTTCCTTCCCTAAAATCCCTGACCTGGCTTCAGCCGTCGACCGGGCCGGTCGACCGCGCGACGTGCACAGACGCGCACGAGTCTGGCTGGAGGGCCGGTCGACCGGAACGGTCGACTGTCCAGAGAGGTTTGCTCTCTGGAAATCCTCGGTTGACCGGGACGGTCGACCGGCAAAGAGCCTGCTCTCTGTTCCAGAGGTTCGGTCGACCGGGCCGGTCGACCGCTGCCCCAACGGTCAGAAATCTGACCATTGGCGGTTGACCGGGCGGTCGACCGTCAGGCCATCTGGCTCCCAACGGCTAGTTTTTCTAGCTCTATAAATTGGGGCATTTGGGGGCTGTTTTCTACAAGATTTTTCAAGTGGTTTTCACCAGTTTTTCCTAAACTATTTAGAGGTTTTCCTCCACTTGATTAAGAGTAAATATTTCCAATCAAAAGGGGAGTTTTTATCAAGAGTGTTTAGAAGTAATTTCTTTGAGTTTTCCTCCACCATTTCAATCCTTGTTTTTCTCACAAACACTTGAGCAACCCATTAACATATTCATCCTATAGGAGTGTTCTTGTGAGATTGTTTTTAGGTGATCAAAGTGTTGTGATCACCAAAGAATTCATCTTTGTACTTTGAGGAGGCAGACGGTTGTGTTCGCGGTGTTTCAGGTTCTAGTGAGAACTCGGTGTTTGAGGTGCGGCCTCGGCGAGCTTGTGGGCTTGCGGTGTGTACAGGCTAAGTGTCCAAGGAGTCAAGTGTGAACTCGCCTTGTAGGTGTTGCGGCACCGAGTGATCCGGTGGGATCAGTTTAGTGAAAATCCTTCAAGTGTGAAGGCGGGGACGTAGAGCAAGGGTGTTCGAACCTCGAAACAAATCTCCCGTGTTTGTGATTGCTCTCTATCTCCTACTTGTTTACATCTTGCATGCTATTATTGTCTTTATCTTTATATGCTTGATATTCATATTGTGCTTAATTGTTATATGCTTGGAGTGTGTTTGCTAACACTAGTTTTCAACCAAGAGAGCCAACGCGGCACCTCAACTCTTATTTAGAGGAATCTTGAGGAGTTAGTCCAGAACCCTTCACGGGGAATTCGGCTACACTCTTATGTTAAACTTGGTGTTTAGTGTAAGAAGTTTAGTTTAGGTCATATAGTTTTTAATTCCGCATTTAGTGACCATTAGATTAGCCATCACCTATTCACCCCCCTCTAGGTGATTTTACAATTGGTATCAGAGCCAAGTGCTCTGAATTTGGGTCTTACAACCTAGAGTTAAAGATCCTCATTTTTAGGCTAATCACAATATTTGTACACATACCATGGACTTCATGACACCTCCCACCTTTGACATTCTTAACATCCAAACTTGGAAGGTTAAGATGTCTTTATTCCTCAAAGGCCTAGGTATTCATGTTTATCTTGCTACAATTAAAGATTCATATGTTAATGATAGCAAGAATATTGAGGCTAATGCAAAAGCCCTACATGCTTTGAAGAGTGCCCTAAATGATGAATATTTATCTAGGGTTTTTAATATTGATTCGGCTTTTGTAACAAGAAATATTATCACCTCCCTTGGTGAAAAAGATCTATATTATGCGGGGAGCGATTCGGATGTTGGAAGCGACACCTCAACATATGCTATATGGTCCAAGGGGATAACCCCTTGAGGTAACTACCGAATGAGGTAACTACCGAATCCGAGGTAGATGAAGATGTTGACATGACTTATGATGAGCTTACTTCTTTTTATCAACAACTTTTAGAAAAATATGAATTGCTTAAGAAAGATAATAAAATTTTGAAAAAGAATTTTGATTGCATGCTTAAAGAAAATGATTCATTTAGAAATAAGGGTGTATGCATTGAAAAAGAAAATGAAATTTTAAAAAATGAGAATATTTCCTTGATGTCTAAATTGAATGATTTATGTAAAGGAAATATGTTTTTGAAAAATGAAATTATCTTAGTGGAAAAACAAAAGGAAGTTGCTTTTCAAGAAAACACTTCTTTAAAAAGAAAAATTATTGAAAAAGAAAAAGAAAAAGTTTCTAAAAATAAGAAAATGATTCTCATCATGCTTTACATGCTACTATTAATGAAAATGAGGTTAAATTTGTGAAAAATAAAATTGATTGTTTGAGTTCAACTTTGAGCAAATGTGCATTTAATCATAAGAGATTGGAGACCTTGTTTTCAAAGAAACAAACTCCACATGTTCATGCACATCATCCTCATCATGCATATGCTCATGTTGCACGTCATGCTCACACTCACACACATATGCATATTAAGGTGTACAAATGTACACATTGTGGCCGCAAAGGCCATTTAGCAAAATTTTGTTTTGATAGAATACATCATATTAATTTTGCTAATAATAAAATTTTTTGGGTTCCTTACAAAGCTAACCCCCAAGGACCCAAGAAAAAATGGGTACCAAAATCTCCACCTTTTATTTTTGATGTAGGTGAGGGCTCTCACAAAACGTGAGAGGAATGGTACCTTGATGGTGGTTGCACATAGACTAGAAGGACACATATTTGATGCACCGCTATCAAGGAGGTTTGGTGGGACAACCACCATATTTTGAGATTTGGAGCATAGTTTCTTGGTTTGGTAACTATCTCTAAAACTCTTAATTTATTTACATGCTTATTCATTTGTGATATTTTTAGCATGTTCATGTTTTGTGCTTCATGTGGTAAATACTAGTTTAAATGTAGTTTTTATCAAAACTTGTATTTATACATGTACAAATAGTGAACAACAAATTGATTCATATATGTTTGCACTTCATTGTTCATTTGTACTCACTATATGCACATGTATAGCCTAATTTTGATGATTCTCTCATTTACACTTGTTTTGCCTATTTCATGTTTTTACTTCATGTATATGTATTTTTATTCAAATCTAATAAATATACATGTATAACCTTTTTGAGTCATTTGCCTACATGCAATTTACATCATGGACTCTTTTTATGTTTGGGATATGCATGCATATTGTTAGTTTTGGATAAAATCATACATATACCTAGAAGTTTATTTTAAAAATGAAAAATGAAATTTTCATTTTGTTTTGTTTGATAAAATGATATTTGTGTTTTGAGCTTCATTTTCATGAAAAATGCTAAACACATGATTCTTGTACACTCACACTTTATTTGTTTTGTCATGAACATATTTTTGAGTTTATCGATTTTGAGTGTCAATTCTTGTGTATTTGGTATGATTCATGAAAAACATATGTTTTGATTTCATGTTTTGAAGGATCTTTAACTAGTTTTTCAAAATTACTTTTAACTAGTTATTATTCTTCAATTTGGTAGTGTTTTTCACTATAAAAATATTTTCAAATCTATTTTTGAAAACCCTACCAATACTGTTAATGGGCGGATGGCTGGGCGAGTATGCCTTGTAAGCTTTATTGGAAAATCCTTTACCTTGTGCATATAAAGAGTGGTAGGTTATGAGTTATATACTGGATTTACATTGTTATTTTCAATTGGTATCATTGGATCTCTTCAATTGGTATCTAAATTGATAATTTTGTATATACTCATATTTTGTTTTCTATATATGTATGCTTCATTATTTCCATAATATCAATTGCTATTGGTATTCTATTTCTTATACATATATATGATTTTCATGTGCTTGCTTTACAATTGGTTTACATATTTAAAGCACAAAGTTTATGCTAAGCTTAAGTTAAAACTTTATTTTCAATTGGTATCTCAATTGACATTTTAATAAAGCTTATGCATTATTTTTCAATTGGTATCAATATGCTTCTATTTCAAATTTGTTATAAATTTAAAATTGATATCAATATGTATTGCCTATTTGAAAAATTCAAAATTTGTAATGTTTATTTACAATTGGTATCAACATGATTTTTTTTCAATTGGTATTTTCTTAAATTTGATTACAAGTGGTACCTTAAAATTTTTTATAATTTACTAAGATATCTCAAAATTTGTTTTATTGAGAAAAATTCAAAATTTTGTTTGAACAATTAAAAATCAAAACATTTTTGATGTATATTGCCTATATGCAAGGGGAGCTTAACATCTCCTCTACATATAGATTCATGTTGAGTGTATCTTGTATTGAGGAGCTTGACAACTCTTCTTTATGTGATACACATGTGTAGGGGGAGCTTCACATCTCCTCTTATGCATTACAGATTATGTGTTATGTGAATTAGGGTTTGTCATTCCTTCTTCATGTAATGCATATATGTAGGGAAGCTAACTTAGCGTCTTCCTCTTCATGAATGTATATCGCATATAACCTTTTATTGATTTGTTTATGATTACCCCTTTATTGATTCTATGTTTCAGACAAAAAGGGGGAGAAAAATTTGCTGATTTTGTTTTTACTTTAACCCCTTTGTTGATGATTGACAAAAAGGAGGAGAAGTATTTGAGAAGTATTTTGGTATATATGCATGTTTTTCTTTCTTTATTCATAAAGGGGGAGAGGTATTTATGTTTATGCATATATATTTTGTTTTGCAAATAGGAGAAAAAGAATTTTATTTGTTTTATGCTTGATTGGCATGTTTATCTCCATACATTTGCATACATGTTTATGTACTTCATTGTCATATTTATTGTTTATTTGTTATGCATGAGTTAAGGGGGAGCTTCTTTGGAGCTTTACTTTAATCCATGCATATATAACTTCATGAGTTTTGTCATCATCAAAAAGGGGAGATTGTTGGCCCAAAGGCCCATCACTCTAGTTTTGATGATGATCAGCTCATGTAGTTATAGTACTAATGATATTGTGTTTATTTAGTCTCAGATTCATGATCAAGATCTTAGTAGGTGTGTAGCTTCAACAAAGGATTTAAAGTCAAGTTTTGGAGCTAGCACGGTTTGATTCAAGAGCTTGTTCATCAAGACCACATCAAGTACTCAAGAGGAGTCTAGCTCTATGGATCGAGTTTGGACCAACTCAAGAAGATGAGAAGACTTCAAATGAAGACTTCAAGAAGATGAAGACTTGTGTCTAGGTTTGTTTTTATAAGATTTTGTTTTTAGATAAAATGTAAAGGATAGAATAGTTGATGGATTGCTCAAGTATATCTATATGCACACACACTCTTGATATTCATATGTGTTTTCATAAAAGAGTTTTCTTTTTAAAAAATACCGGTTTGATTTTTGGTATTCTAGTTTACATGTTTTAACCAAAATCGTATTTAGAGCTTAATGTCAAAAACATAGATATTTCACCATGTTTGTGTAGTGGATCATATCCATACACTCTATGTTTCAAATGAGTTTAGAATATCTTGTTTTTGTATTTTGGAGTTCTAGAAAAACAAGTTTCGGAAAAACCAGTTTCTAGAAAATACCATTTTTGTTTTAAGCCAAAATTTCTAAGTTACAAAAATAGTCCAAATTATTTGTAACATGCCTTGATTTTGTGCAAGCATGTTTGTTTATCAAAGTATATTGGTAAAACTATTTTTATAGATTTTTAGTAATTTTATGAGATTTTTATTGAGCCAAAATGACCAAGTTTTCCTTCCCTAAAATCCCTGACCTGGCTTCAGCCGGTCGACCGCGCGACGTGCACAGACGTGCACGAGTCTGGCTGGAGGGCCGGTCGACCGGAACGGTCGACCGTCCAGAGAGGTTTGCTCTCTGGAAATCCTTGGTCGACCGGGACGGTCGACCGGCAGAGAGCCTGCTCTTTGTTCCAGAGGTTCGGTCGACCGGGCCGGTCGACTGCTGCCCCCAACGGTCAGAAATCTGACCGTTGGCGGTCGACCGGGTGGTCGACCGTCAGCCATTTGGCTCCCAACGGCTAGTTTTTCTAGCTCTATAAATTGGGGCATTTGGGGGCTGTTTTCTACAAGATTTTTCAAGTGGTTTTCACCAGTTTTTCCTAGACTATTTAGAGGTTTTCCTCCACTTGATTAAGAGCAAATATTTTCAATCAAAAGGGGAGTTTTTATCAAGAGTGTTTCGATGTGATTTCTTTGAGTTTTCCTCCACCATTTCAATCCTTGTTTTTCTCACAAACACTTGAGCAACCCATTGACATATTCATCCTATAGGAGTGTTCTTGTGAGATTGTTTTTAGGTGATCAAAGTGTTGTGATCACCAAAGACTTCATCTTTGTACTTTGAGGAGGCGGACGGTTGTGTTCGCGGTGTTTTGGGTTCTAGTGAGAGAACTCGATGTTTGAGGTGCGGCCTCGGCGAGCTTGTGGGCCTTGCGGTGTGTACGGGCTAGAGAGTCTAAGGAGTTCAAGTGTGAACTCGCCTTGTAGGTGTTGCGGCACCGAGTGATCCGGTGGGATCGGTTTAGTGAAAATCCTTCAAGTGTGAAGGCGGGGACGTAGAGCAAGGGTGTTCGAACCTCGAAACAAATCTCCCGTGTTTGTGATTGCTCTCTCTATCTCCTACTTGTTTACATCTTGCATGCTATTATTGTCTTTATCTTTATATGCTTGATATTCATATTGTGCTTAATTGTTATATGCTTGGGGTGTGTTTGCTAACACTAGTTTTCAACCAAGAGAGCCAATGCGACACCTCAACTCTTATTTAGAGGAATCTTGAGGAGTTAGTCCAGAGCCCTTCGCGGGGAATTCAGCTACACTCTTGTGTTAAACTTGGTGTTTAGTGTAAGAAGTTTAGTTTATGTCATATAGTTTTTAATTCCACATTTAGTGGCCATTAGATTAGCCATCACCTATTCACCCCCCTCTAGGTGATTTTACAAAAAGACCTCGAGCTCAAGCTTCGAGCATCAAGCTTTGCGCACAAGCTTGGGGGCTAAAAATGAGCCCGGCTTAAAAAACCTCGAGCTCAGACTTCGAGCCTCAAGTTTTAAGCTCAGGCTTGAGGTTAATAATGAGCCTAGGTTCAAAAGACCCTCGAGCTCAGGTTTCGAGCATCCAACTTCGAGCTCAGGCTTGGGGTTAAAATGTGCCCAGGCTCAAATGACCTTGAGTGCTAGATTCAAGCGTCAAACTCCAAGCTCAGACTTGAGGTCTAAATATGAACCCAGACTCAAATGACCTCGAGCTCCAAGCTCCAAGCTCTGGCTTCTAGCATCAAACTCCAAGCTCAGGCTTGGAGGCTAAAAGTAAGCCCAGGCTCCAAAGAGCTCGAGCTCAGGCTTCAAACGTTAGACTTTGAGCTTAGGCTTGGGGGCTGCAAAATTTATGTACTACCTTAACTTTTCTTGCAAAGCCTAACCTCCTGATTTAACCATTTAAAAAATATCACATGTATTATGTATATATGCTATGGATGCTAAATATATTATTAGCTTGATCTTGGTTGATGTTATGATGTTTTTTATTTTGTTTTTTGATGAAATTACAACTTTTATAACTTATTTTAATAAAGTTGCATGTTAATTAATAATGTATTTTAAAAGGTTTAAAATTATAAGGGGCCTAAATAGGTCGACCTGACTTGCCCTGGCTCGCCCCAACTATTTAATAAACGGGTCAAGCAGGTCGGGTCGGGTCGACTCATTTAACTCGGATTGGGTTGGATTTTCCATCTTGACCCATTTAATAGTCAGGTCGAGTCGGGGTCATGCATATATGGGAAGACCCGAATATAGCCTGACCCAATTAGACCCGGCCCGACCCATTGCAACCCCCACGTGTTAGTGCTTTGGGTATCTCAATATCACTAAACTTAGAGTCAGGACAAGATTGGACATCTAGACCTATCATCCATCCTAAATCCTTGTCACTAATTTTATTTTATATTTACTTTTATTTTTAAAACAAAAGATACATTCAGAACTTGAACTCAGTACTCTCCACAACTCACTCCTACTCTTTTACTTAAACTTTATCTGTTCATCTGTCTTCGTCCGCTCGAGAGATAGAGAAAGCTGCTTCTTTTTCCCCCAGCCTCCTGGTGGATATCTTATTTTGATGTTTTTGAGAATAACAACATAAAGTGTGTGTACTAACATCTTATGTAGTATACAAATCTATCAATTGCTTTTCCAGTTATATATTGACATCACAAGGCTTCTACCACTTTCACATGAAGAACCAAGATGGAAGATATCATTTGAAGACATTTAAGACATGTAACATTCATGAAGTTGAAGTTGTAATAATGTGTTTATTTTCATAGGTGATATTGTAAAGCCTTGAACACATAGACACACTATTAGTTGGCCTATAGCTTCATATAGTTGATTACTAGAAGTCATAAGACCCATTAACTTGATGCATACTCATTTGGTGCAATCATGTTCAAGTTAGTCGACTAATAATACCCTCTAATCGACTACTAAGATCTAATAGAACATTGTTATTTTCTGTCTATGATGTCCAGTAGACTGATGATCTGGACAATAGACTGATAGTTCACATAATAGTGTTATCAGTCGACTGATAGTTCTTCCAGTCGACTGATATGATAGTTTATAGCTGTTGAAATTCTGATCTTTTAATACTTATTCCTCCTTTCTAACAGTTATTTTCTGGGATTTTGAAATATCCAATAACTGATTTTTAGTTACCAAAAGCCCTATAAATAGCTGGGATTCTCGGACTTTTATAATCACAATTCATTCCAAGTTCTTGACTTCAAAAGTTTTGAATTTCTGTTAAGAAAACTATATAGTCTCTCATTTTGTCTAAATCTACTTTCAAATGACTTGTTAGGCAGAAGTAAAAGAGAAACTCTATAAGCCACTGTAAAGCACCACGTGCACTCCACATTCAAGGCTTATAAATTAAAAGTTGTAAACGTAAAAGGTAAAGGTCTTCTCGGTGTAGAGAAGAGGTGTACAGAATGACAAGGTTATTGTCAATTAGTGTACATGTGTTGATTTTATAGTTCTCAAAATCAAGGTTAAGAAAAATCTCTAGCAGGGTTTCTTGGGGACTAGATGTAGGTCTGGAGGACCGAACCAGGATAAATCTTTGTGTTTGATTGTCTTTTTGATTTTATTTTTGTGATTGATATTTACTCTTCAAGTTACTAATATTTCTTGATAATTTATTATAAACACTATTCACTTTTCTTTTAGTGCTGTAGTTGCCATATACAGGATCCCACATTTAGTATCAGAGCCTTGTTAAAGATATGACAATGGGTTTTCCATTATTACAATTCAAAGAAGAAGATTCCACACAACGATCACTACTGTTTGATAAATCAAACTATAACTATTGGAAGTGTAGAATGAAGATCTACTTACAATCGATCAACTACAAATTTTGGAACATCATGGAAGCATCATACAAGAAGCCACGTACAAACTACGACCAATGGTCCAAGGAACAAAGAAATTAGTTAACATTGATGTAAAAGTAATGAACGCTATCTTCTGTGCCTTGAACAAAGCAGAATTCAACTGTGTGTCCACAGTTACATCAGTGCATCAAATTTGACAAACACTATAGGTAGCATAAGAAGGCACAAACAAAGATAAATAATCTAAAATTTCTATTCTTGTACACATGTTCGAACTATTCAAGATGAAGGACAATCAAACCATCGAAGAAATGATTACTCGATTCACTGACATCATGAACTCTCTTGTAGCCCTTGGAAAAGAATATACTCAAGTGGAGAAAGTAAGAAAGGTTCTTTGAGCACTCATATCCGATTGGAAAAGAAAGACTACCGTCGTAGAAAAAGCCAATGATCTTTCCACTCTCACATTAGAGAACCTCGTTGGAAACTTGATGACATACGAAGTATAATTGGAAGAAAAAAAGAAGGATGAACAACAACCTAAGAAGAAAGCACTTGCCTTCAAAGCATCTTCAGACACAGAAGAATCCGATAATGGAGAAAATGACATTGAGATGATTACAAAGAAATTTAAAATTTTTTTGAGAAAAAGTAAGTTCAATAAAACTAAAGATACTAATGAAGTTCCTTGTGCTTTAAATGTAACAAACCAAGATATATGAAGAAAGATTATCCTTTACTTAAACCAAAAGTCAACTTCAACAGCTTCAACAAATTGAACAAGTTCAAGAAGAAGAAGAAGGCTTTACAGGCTACTTGGGATGATAGTGATTCATCATTTTCGGAAGAAGAAGAAGGAACTGAAACAACAATATGTGATTCACGGCTCAAGAAGATGAGGTACAAGAATTTTTAAATTATGATGAAATATTAGATGCTTTCAATGAATTAGTTTTTGAATTCAAAAAGGAGAATATAAAAAACAAGATCTTAAAAAAGAAAATAATATTTTAATTGAAAAATTCTTCTCTTAAATCAGAAATATCTTCTTTGAATTCTCGAATATCAGATTTGGAAAAAGATATTTCATCTTTCAAGGGCAAATATGAAGAAATTTTAAAAAATATTTCAAAATTTAATAAAGGAAAAGAAAATTTGAATAATTTGTTATCTTCACAAAAAATTTCAAATAATCATTTTGGCATTGGTTTTTCAAAAGAAAAATAAATGATTTCTCATGCATATGGTAGAACTAGTCATGCTTCAGTTCATTCATATATTAGAAGAATTCAAATAATTATTCAAGAAGACCTAAGTACAAATATATATGAGTTCCTAAAGATTTAAATTCTTTTAACAAGAATACTTATATTACTATATACATAAACACTGTTTGCAACTCAATTCATTATGTTTATATTAACAAGTGAAAACCAATTCCAAATGGATTTGGTTCTTAAAGGCTAATCATTTCAGACCCTATTGAAAATGGGTACCAAACATGTTTGTTTATATTTTTCAGGTACCTCAGAAGGAAAGATGGATACTAATAATAATTTTATGCAATAACTATGTTTCATGTGACTATATGCAAACTCTCTTTTTGTTAATGACAAAGGGGTAGAAATTATTTGGTCACTAGCCAAGCATTAATGCAGGAGGAGAGTAATGTGTTATTTCTGATATGTATGTTTTCTCACATCATTAATGTAGGAGAATTGGTTGTCATCATCAAAAAAGGGGAGATTGTTGGATCTCTTATTTTGATGTTTTGATGATAACAACATAAGGTGTATGTACTAACATCTTATGCAGTATACAAAGCTATCAATAGCTTATCAAGTTATATATTGACATCACAAGACTTCTACCACTTCCACATGAAGAATCAAGATGGATGATATCACTTGAAGACATTGAAGAAATGTAACATTCATGAAGTTGAAGCTGTAATAATGTGTTTATTTTAATAAGTGATATTGTAATAGCCTTGAACACATACACACACTTTTAGTTAGTCTATAGCTTCATATAGTTGATTACTAGAAGGTATAAGACCCATCAACGTGATGTATACTCATTTGGTGTAATAATGTTGAAGTTAAGTCGACACCTAATATTGATTAGTTGACTAATATACCCTTTAGTCGACTACTGAGATCTAACAGAACATTGCTATTTTCTGTCTGTGTTGTCCAATAGACTGATGATCTGGACTAGCAGACTGATAGTTCACAGAATAGTGTTATTAGTCAACTAATGTGATTGGTAGTCAAAAGTGCATTTTTATCATCATATTTACCATCACATTTTCATATTTATTCATTTAATTCTGCACATTTATTAATAATTAGTAATTTATTGTGTGCAGGCCTCGAATTATTATTTTAACAATAAATAAAGCCTAATGAAGCCCAAAAGCCCATATTTGAAGCCAAGAGTCAAAGTGCAAATAGCAGATTGTCAAAGTGCAATTATGAAAGGGCTAAAGTTGCAATTATTAAAGTTTAGGGAAGGATAGAATTCTACCCAACCCTAAACTCTTGCAGGATGTGCATAAAAGCTAAAGAAGAGAAGGAAATTCGTTTAAAAGAGATTGGGAGATACTTGAGATCAAGGTAACTTGATTACTAAGTTATCTCGAAATCCCAAGATGGAGAGCCAGGATCACACTTCTAGAAGCAAAATCCCACGTGGACGGACCAGGAGAGGCCACGCGCCAAAGCGCGTGGCCAGAAGCCACTGTAGTGCCGCGGAAACGCGGCAAAAGCCGCGATTCCGCGGCACTTTGATCTTATCCATGGACCAGATTTCGTGGAGGTGTTGTGATGGGACTCTACTTCCTTCTGCCCTATAAATATCACCTGCAGTGCAACGAACAGAGCGTCCAGAGGCGAGCCAAGGGCCAAAGTTAGGATTTTTAGGATTTTTTCCACTTTTATATTTTTATTTTCTTTTTGTAAATTCTGAGAGTGGAGGAAGCTTTCATGGAGGAAAGAGTCCATGCTTGTACTGAGGTGACAGCGGTGTAAGCCAACTCTTCTTCAATTGTTAATGAAATCCATTCAAAGGTTTGTTTTTGTTATGTTTATTTGTTCATCTCTTCTATTTTATGTTGTGTTCTTGTTCTCTTTGATCTTATTGTCTATATTGTTTCCTTCTCTGATGTCTTGCAAACCGTGAGAACTTGACGCTTTGAGACTACCTAGCGAAGAAGGAACCTTGACGGCCCATGGCGATGAACAAGTCTTCCTAGCTTGTTGTTTTATTTCGTAGAGTAGATTAAGAAGGCGGACGATCCCATAAGCCGTGCTTGTACGCCTTCCAAGAAAAGGGAAATCATCGCAACGGTTCAAACGGCAAGCAAATAAAGAGATAAGTTTTCCTTTCTTTTCTTTTATTTTCTTTTCGTAGATTAAATCCACATCTCTCAAATATTCTTTCCCACAACTCATTGTAAATACCACGTTTCTTTGTAAATACCATCGTGACAATTAACTAAAAAAGATAAATTTTAGAGATTAACTTGCTTAACGCTTCTATCGCAGTCCCTCCTTGAGGATCACGACCCGCATAGCCTTGCTACCGCGGATTAGAACTGAACCTCACACTACTATTTCTAAATTTAATATCCTTATTTTTGTGTGCAGGAAAAATCAGTCAACAAATTGGCGCCGTTGCCGGGGAGGGACGGTAAGTTATCTCTAAAACAAAAAAATTTAATTTTTAACTAATTCTTTATTCTTTTCTGTTTGCAGGTTTGGAGAACAGGAAACAGAAACTTATCGCAGCAGTGGACATATAGCTATCCTGTGTCTCTGCCCTCGAAGGCAGAGCACGAGGACCTGCAACTTTGCCGCGGAAACGCGGCCATAGCCGCGGATCCGCGGCAATTGCAGTGAACTACTTACTAAATTTTTTTGCAGGTCTCTGTAAATTAAAATACTGCTTACTGATATATTCTGTTTTGTTCTGTGATACACCTGTAAATTGCTAATAATTCAACAGTAAATCATTGGTTGTTAAAAATAAAAATTGATTAGACGTTTGCATATTAGGCACGTGTCTTTTCAATTATTTTTATTTACTGTTGAAGAGTGCTGGAGAAGCAAGGTACGTACGCATTGCATGTAGAATAGGAATCATCTCTTGGTTGATTATCTGCTTTGAGTGAATTCTATTTATTTATCTCGTACACTTGCACTAATTCATCTTAAGGGCATAACCCATTAACAAGATAAGGTGGGGATTTCATCACCCTTCCTTAGCCCAAAAATCATATCCCAAGCACTCACTAACCCAAGCCTAACATAAAAATTAGTAGACGTTGGCCCTAGGGACATCTCGGACTCAATAGGAGATTATCCTAAGGGGGAACAGTGCTGGAAGTTGACTCTTGTCAAATCAGTGTCTAGGAAAGGGATTGAGGGCCGAAAGCCCGAAGATTGGTGGTTATTTAATTAAGGAACGTCTTTGACGGAAAACCTCCCACCACTCTTGCCCCGACCTGGCTGATTAACTTGTGGTCAAAGTCTGCACCCAACCTCCTGTGGACGGTCTAACCAGTTAGGAGTCGTCTAGGTCATAGGTCTACCCTAACTTAGGTTAGAATTTTTCTTTTTTTTGTTTGTTTATTTGTTTGTTGTGTTTGTGTTGGTGTGATATGGCATATAAGAATAATTTCAATTTTAATCCATATTACACCCCTAACTATTATTCGGATATTACCAACCCGGCATACCCTAACTTTGACCAATCTAGTGTGCCGGAATGGTCTTATCCGAATGAATATAACCCACACCCCCCATCTTATGACTATAATTTCCATAATAATTTCAACTCGTCACAGAGTTCATGGGGTTTCGAGTCCCCCGAGTCTAATTCTCAACCAAATTGTCTTCCATATTCATCTAGTCCACATTCTTCCCAAGATTCATACTCAGATCCACCCATTCAGAATAGAAATCCATCTATCTTGGAAATGATGAGTATAAATAAGTCCAAGCAAAAATCACCATCAATCTTAGACATGATGATACGTGAGTCCACCGACTCACAACTTTATCACGATTACCCGTCCTATTTTCAAGTCCTATCAGAACATGATCCACCTATCGACTATGAAGGGATGCTAGCTGCCATGACTGAGGCTAAATTAGCCCGTGATCATGACATAGAGTTGATGGTTCAATGCTTACGTTCTCACCGTCCGGCTGATTCTGATATCGCTGACCACTCGCTTAGAGCCGAAGAACCAAGTTGCTTTGGACAACAAGATTCTAATTCAGTACCATCATGTGAACTTGCCGAAACTCCAATTTTTGATAACTTGGCAAGTTTTTCCTTTCCTGAATTAGAACTTGAGCTTGAATATGATCATGATCTTCCACTTGATGATTCAATTTTATTTCCTGATCCAATAATGACTCCAGTGTCTCCACCTGATTTCACTTTTCCCGAGTCAACATTGGATCCTATTCCAATTCATTATGAAATTGAATCACCCATTTTAGATGATCATATTGAACTTGACCTAGATTCTCACAATCTCTTTACTTCTGAAATTGATTGTACAATTCTGACGGAAGATGTTGACCTTAGTTTTGAAGAATTGTATGGCGATGAGCTAGAATTCCTTAATATTGGAAGTAAAGAGATATCACCCATATTAGGTCACATTCCATTGTGGGAAGAAGATTGTGGACTTGAGTTTCAATTTCTTGACTTGGACCCAATTCTTGAACCTAGCCCGACTCCTGAGCCCTTACTTGATTTGAGCATTTTCCCTGAGTCGGTATTCGTTCCCGCACCTATATTGTCCAAGTCAATAATTCCATCTTTTCATACTCCATTTTGGGATAAGGAGGTTGACACAATTGACTCTGAAATTTATTATGAAATTTGGAAATTTGATGGGGTGGAAATTTTAAAAAATGATCACACATACATTTTTGTGGGTTATACACGAAAAATTTTTGGTGGGTTCCTCCATGAAATTTTATGTTATCTTGATTGGGTAGCAACGCTTGGCCTAATTAGACCACCACCGGAACCACCCCCTAAGGTAATTTCTGCCTTCCCTTGTTCTGTTTCATGCATATATGCATTCATTCATACATTGAGGACAATGCATGAGATAAGTGTGAGGGTGGGCTTTACTAACATACTAACATAGGTAGACACTAACAAAATTTGACAAAATTTGCTAAAATTAAAAAAAAATGTTATAAAAAGGACAGTATTTTGACTTATTTTTTGAAAGAAACCTAAGTTAGTTTTAAGGATTAGGAAAATCATGATTAGGATTTCTAAAAACTTGGTCAAAATAAATAAATTGTTTAAATTTTTAGGTATAGGAGAGAAATTGAATAAATAATTAGTCTTGATTTTTACCTTAATGAAATATGCATACCAAATGCATATCTAGGATTCTAAGACAAAGACCTTGTGCCTCATAAAAAAAAAAGAAAAAAAAAAGAAGAAAAAAAAAATCACCAATTAAGCTGATACATGTGCCTCAAGAAGCATAAGTATTCATGCCTAAAGGTGAGTAAATAAAATAAAGTCCTTAGTTTTGGGGCCTAGTTCACTCGAATTTGAGTCCGCAGGGTGTTTTCTCACCTGGTGCCCTAAAGCCAACCGGTTTGGGAGTCATCGACTTTAAGTTCGTTACATGGGTGGATTAGAAAGCCTAAGAAGACTAAGAAATATAATATATGTATTAACACATCTAATAATCAATTAGTTAGGTATGAGGGCCTCAAGAAGCCTTGATGCTTATACGAAAGAAAATTAGATGAGTTATACATGCCAAAAAAAAAAAATTATATTAACACATCTAATAATCAATTAGTTAGGTATTAGGGCCTCAAGAAGCCTTGATACTTACACGAAAGAAAATTAGATGAAGTTATAAAAATAATAAAGAGGCATGAGAGTCCAAGTTAAGAAATTCCTAGTAAAAACATAAGGATGCATATGATTTTTGGTAACGAAAAAGACTATATTAGAAATTCAATTTTAATTCTTACCTAAAATGGAAAACAATTAACTTTATTAAGACTAAGTTTAAAGAATGAATAAAAATGAGGATCCTAAAACTTATAGACTACTTAGTCTCTTCAATAATAATTCAAATATTTTCCTTTTTACGGATTTTGTGGGTGCAATCCGCTGAAAACCCTCACGAGACAACACTCGTCCTCTAGGGTAACCTAGGGGTTTAACGGCTTGTTGCACGTGCTAAGTGCAATCGTGATTCCTACGAAAGTGAGTTAGGTTAGATTAACTTTTCATTTCTTTTTCTTTTTCTTTGTTTTTACTCGAGGACGAGCAAAAAGATAAGTGTGGGGGTGTGATTGGTAGTCAAAAGTGCATTTTTATCATCATATTTACCATCACATTTTCATATTTATTCATTTAATTCTGCACATTTATTAATAATTAGTAATTTATTGTGTGCAGGCCTCGAATTATTATTTTAACAATAAATAAAGCCTAATGAAGCCCAAAAGCCCATATTTGAAGCCCAAGAGTCAAAGTGCAAATAGCAGATTGTCAAAGTGCAATTATGAAAGGGCTAAAGTTGCAATTATTAAAGTTTAGGGAAGGATAGAATTCTACCCAACCCTAAACTCTTGCAGGATGTGCATAAAAGCCAAAGATGAGAAGGAAATTCGTTTAAAAGAGATTGGGAGATACTTGAGATCAAGGTAACTTGATTACTAAGTTATCTCGAAATCCCAAGATGGAGAGCCAGGATCACACTTCCAGAAGCAAAATCCCACGTGGACGGACCAGGAGAGGCCACGCGCCAAAGCGCGTGGCCAGAAGCCACTGTAGTGCCACGGAAACGCGGCAAAAGCCGCGATTCCGCGGCACTTTGATCTTATCCATGGACCAGATTTCGTGGAGGTGTTGTGATGGGACTCTACTTCCTTCTGCCCTATAAATATCACCTGCAGTGCAACGAACAGAGCGTCCAGAGGCGAGCCAAGGGCCAAAGTTAGGATTTTTAGGATTTTTTCCACTTTTATATTTTTATTTTCTTTTTTGTAAATTCTGAGAGTGGAGGAAGCTTTCATGGAGGAAAGAGTCCATGCTTGTACTGAGGTGACAGCGGTGTAAGCCAACTCTTCTTCAATTGTTAATGAAATCCATTCAAAGGTTTGTTTTTGTTATGTTTATTTGTTCATCTCTTCTATTTTATGTTGTGTTCTTGTTCTCTTTGATCTTATTGTCTATATTGTTTCCTTCTCTGATGTCTTGCAAACCGTGAGAACTTGACGCTTTGAGACTACCTAGCCGAAGAAGGAACCTTGACGGCCCATGGCGATGAACAAGTCTTCCTAGCTTGTTGTTTTATTTCGTAGAGTAGATTAAGAAGGCGGACGATCCCATAAGCCGTGCTTGTACGCCTTCCAAGAAAAGGGAAATCATCGCAACGGTTCAAACGGCAAGCAAATAAAGAGATAAGTTTTCCTTTCTTTTCTTTTATTTTCTTTTCGTAGATTAAATCCACATCTCTCAAATATTCTTTCCCACAACTCATTGTAAATACCACGTTTCTTTGTAAATACCATCGTGACAATTAACTAAAAAAGATAAATTTTAGAGATTAACTTGCTTAACGCTTCTATCGCAGTCCCTCCTTGAGGATCACGACCCGCATAGCCTTGCTACCGCGGATTAGAACTGAACCTCACACTACTATTTCTAAATTTAATATCCTTATTTTTGTGTGCAGGAAAAATCAGTCAACATAATGATTTGGACCAGTCGACTGATATTTCACTGAATAGTGTTATCTGTCGACTGATATGGCAGTTTATAACTGTTGTATTTCTAATCTTTTGATACCTATTCCTTCCTTTCTAATAGCTATTTTCTTAGATTTTGAAATGTCCAATAACTGATTTTTAGTTACCAAAATCCCTATAAATAGATAGGGATTCTTGAACTTTCTTAAACATAATTTATTCCAAGTTCTTGACTTTAAAATTCTGAATTTCTGTCAGGAAAACTATATACTCTCTCATTTTGCCTAAATCCACTTTCAAATGACTTGTTAGGCAGAAGCAGAAGAGAAACTCTATAAGCCACTGCAAAGTACCACGTGCACTTCATATTCAAGGCTTATAAATTGAAAGTTTTAAAGATAAAAGGTAAAGGTCTTCTCGGTGTAGAGAAGAGGTGTAAAAAATTGACAAGGCTGTTGTCAATTAGTGTACATGTGTTGATTTTATAGTTCTCAAAATCAAGATTAAGAAAAATCTCAAGTGGGGTTGCTTGGGGACTGGATGTAGGTCTGGAGGACTGAATCAGGATAAAATCTTTGTGTTTGCAATTGTCTTCTTGATTTTATTTCTGTGATTGATTTATACTCTTCAAGTTACTAATATTTCTTGATAAGTTTATTATAAACACTATTCACTTTTTCTTTAGTGTTGTTGCCATATACAGGACCCCACACCTCCTCCTCCTCTCTCCCTCTAGCTTTCGCCTCCTCTTCGTCTTTCACCGCAGTCGCTGCCTTTCGCCGCTGTGCTCGGTTCAACAAATTCAACAAAATTGGGTTGCCTCCCTACAAGCACTAAGTTTAACATCTTCAGCCAGACGTAGTCCTACACAGTGTAAATCTATGGTCTCAATCATTTGCCCATCAATAATATTTTTCACAAAATATTTCAATCTTTGTCCATTCACTTTTCCCATTAGTTGGATTTTGAATTTCTACGGCCCAATGAGGAACACTTGGGTGACTATGAATAGTCCCACCTAGAATGAAGCTTATCCAAAAACAATCGTAACTTGTCATTAAATAATTTACAATCAATTTATTTTGATTTAGAATTATTAGTTAGTAGACCCATTAGTTAGTAGACTCAGTAAATTAGTAAATAGACATTCCTTCAAATTACTCTAAATACCCTTAAATTCTACACACTAAATTTAAGTGTAAAAACCCAGTTAGCAAGGTTTCACTAACTCTTATCATTAATAAAATCTTTGTTACATTAACGCAATTAAAATCTTATATTTCTAATAGCCACCTCACGGCCTAATTTCATCACCCCCCCCCCCCCCCAACTAGGGGTGAGCATCGGTCGGTTCGGTTCGGTTTTTGCTAATTTTTGCAAAACCGAACCGAACCGATTAGACTTAGTAACCGAACCGAACCGAACCGACTAAGTTCGGTTCGGTTTTTCGGTTTTTTCGGTTAGGCCAATATTTTCCCATCATTTCTTACATTTTTTAATCACCATTATATTATCATCCTTTAATATTCTAATCTCAAATATTCAATACCCAAATTAAAAATAAGAAAAAGACCCTAACCTTAATGTGAATTAAAAATTTCATATTCTAAAACTTTTACGCTATATTTGGGCTCTTATATCAAAACTCACATAATTATTACTAACTTTTAATGGTAAGAATGAAAAAAAAAAAGAACTATATTAATATAAATATTATTCTTAATTGTGATGGTGTACTTAACATAACTTTCACATATTCAACATAAATTTTATGATGGTATTGCTAGAAGTAATGAGATAAGTTTTCACCAGTTTTTGTTATGAACTATATGATTCACTAAATTGAATTTGGGTGGGGTGATATATAGGGTAAGAGATTCGGTTCGGTTCGGTCGAGTTCGGTTTTTGAAACACAAACCGAAATCGAACCGAACTAGAGCGGTTCGGTTCGGTTCGGGTTCGGGTTTCGGTTTTTGGTCGGTTATTTCAGTTATAACCGAACTCTGCTCACCCCTACCCCCAACCCTAATGACACGTGCATGTCACGTGCTCACATTTTTTAACAATGAATTGAAGCATGAGTAAAAGCAATACTCACCTACCTATCCTAACTGTGTATGGTAAAATAATCTGGGCACTAAGAACGGAAAGAACACTTATTTCAGTCCCCAAGAATTCCTAATTACTCTCAATTTTAGAGAAGTGAAATTATCTACATCCAAAAAGAGGTTAAACAAAAAGTACCATGCAAAAGAGAAGACGGGGAAAAAATTGCTCAAATTAATATTTAAATTTTTACTGTCATTATCACCAAACAAACACATCAACAACTGTTTCTCCTCATTCAATCATGTCTGCGAGCTCCACCTTGTTGGGAACACAAGGCCACTGTACTTCTTCACCATGAGCAGAGAGCCATGAAAAGGTCACGGGTCTGCTGCTGCAGAGCGCGCATGAATCTGAACTCTGAAGAAGACGCTCGTGAGAGGTGAAAGAGACATGCAACAAACACAAATATTAATGGAGGGTATACTACCCTCGTGAAAACGAGTGACCTTCATTTCTCTCTCACCTTCTCACAACAGAATAGGGAAACTAGTTGCCTTCATCTCCCTCGTTACCCCATATCCATGCATGCATGCATGTATGTATATGCTCAATTTGTAACCGATGCGTTTTCTTGTGCTGGCGGAGTTGGAGCCATGGCAGGCGATATTGTCGTCGACTACCTTGCTAGAACTGAGTGGTATCGGGAAGCAAGTCCTGGTGAGAAATGAGGACTTGCCTCACTCATAATTGCAGTGCAGCACTGCCTTGTCTCTGCTGCATAATTGTTGAAGAAACGAAAAGATGCCAACGAAAGATCAATCTTGCCTGGTTTGTTTGGTTGTTGTAACTGACCGTGATTCGTAAGTCGTAATTGGTAAATTTAAATACAGTTGTAAATGAGTTACATGCATGTAAGTTTTACAGTATTTGGTTGGTAATATAAATTTATAAGTGGGAAAGTGTATTGTGTTTTACGGGATTTGATTGTCATAATGTGTAAGCCGTAAGTGGAAAAGTTGACCACAAAATTAACTATTTGGTGATTTAAAATTTTTTAATATTGCAAATAAATGCTAAAAATGCTAAATATTAAAAAAATTAATATTAACATAAAAAATAATACAAATTTGCACGACCACAAAATTAACTATAAGTGGGTTGTAAGTGAGTGATAATTGAGTAGCAAGTGAGCGGTAATTGAGTTGCGTAAGTCTTTTATGAATTATGGTCCAAACAAACACCGTAGTTGTAATTAGATTGTAAGTCATATATGAATTACGAAATTTTACGATTTTTACGTCCAAACAAAAAGCCCTTAGTGTATGGACTGTCATACCAGAATCTTTCTCCCATTTGCACAGTTTTTTTCCCCATTCCTTTTTCCTTTTTGGTCTATATATATGAGACCAATGGCTGGCATAACATTCAAATTTAACTTGAAAACTAGCGAATTACTTTTAATTCTCCTAAAGTCACAGGCATTTTTGTGGTGTATAACTGCAACTTTGAGCTGTTGAATGAAAGTATCATTTTGGAGTGAAATCCAATTATAGTTAGTAATTTTCTATTATTGATGGATTTGCATTCTTTACTCTAGATTTTTTTTTTTTTTTTTTATGGTTTAACAACGGTAGTGAGGTTTATTTGCATCTGGTTTGTTGAGAAATGAGAGAAGGGTTGGCAAAAATAGAATGAAAAAAAAAAAAAAAATACTATACAGAATTCTTGATTTATTTTTGATTAGAAAAGATAACGTTTTATTTTTGTTCATGAGTAATGGAAATCACCAGTGATGATCATGATGTTAGTAAGCTATGAATACTCAAGCACACAACATAAAACAAATCAAAAGCAAGAAGAACAGCATCAAGATTTATGTGGTTCAACCGAACTCCAAGTCTTTCTGACAATCTAATGTCAAATGATACAACATGGCACCATAAGCTCTCGTCCATTTCTTTTCTACTTCTCTCTGTTTTGGTAATACCTTAAGAGGTGGTCGACTTCACAAAATCTCCAACTTACGTGCTCAATCTCGAATCCATAATTATTAGTTTTGATATCACTTGCTGGGTACGGAGATCCTCATTTCGCAATCTTAATACGTCATGAGATCAAACATCCGAGCACATAAAATAAAATAAATCACAGCGAACGTGCCAGATTTTATTTGATTTGTCCAAACAACTTCAAGCTACATCTGCACAAAATCGATATGAGAACCACTTGAAAGAAGAAAATTATAAGAATCACGAGAGAACCAAATCCAAATATTTCTGTTTATCTCACACCCTCTCCCTCTCATCTTGTCTCACATCTTTGCAAAGCCATCTCTCATGTAGATAATATGTGGGATTTGTGTGAGTGTGTGACTAACAAACCTTGGAAACACTATTTAGCACTACAAGGAGCCCAAACTACTAAGTAAACCTGGCCTAAAGGCAGCTACTTTTCTCTTTTCCATGAAGAACAAGGGACAGGACAGCTACTTTAATCTCTCAATAGTGTCAAACCCTGATTAATCTTGTACCTTTTTTTTTTCCTTATTTTTGGCCACTGTTTTCTTCGAATATTAGGTGGTTGTCGAACTTGTACCTCCCCACAACCCACTCTCACCTTTTTACAAGTGAGCCAGCCTCACAGGGATTAATCTTGTACTCGCTTCCATTCCCTTCATAGTTTCCAGGCTACTTAAAGGCCTCCATCATTTTGTGAGCATGGTTTGTTCTAAATTTCATTGGATGCCTGATGATGGGAAATAATAATTTGCGAACATTGTTAGTCCCAATCATCCAGGACGGGCAACAAGAATCAACAGCTTCATTTTACCCATTTCTGACCCGCGGATAGTCAGTCATTATCTCACTGGTGCAAACAAAAATACATTCAGAAATCAAACAATTTTAGAAAC
Source organism: Agave tequilana (assembly GCA_038442645.1). NCBI lineage: Eukaryota > Viridiplantae > Streptophyta > Magnoliopsida > Asparagales > Asparagaceae > Agave > Agave tequilana. The sequence continues at coordinate 63,585 of JAVJIF010007598.1, forward strand.
CAAATAACTGCAATGCTTCATCAGTATGTCCTGATTCCAAACAAATTTTGCAAGAAAACTCTTCGACATCATTAGGAACTACGGCTAAACTTCAGTTACATACCTGGTAATTCTCGCGTGTAGAATTCTGCAGGCATGTAATGTAATTTGACGGCTAATTGAAAGAAACAAGCTGGCTGCTGAGACAATAATGTAATTAGCTTTAAGAAATCAGGAGGAAGAACGTAAATAAACATTCAAGCATACTTCAAAATGGATTGTTATATTTTTAGGACCAAAAAAATGGCAATGTAATATATCTGTTTACATGTTTCTAGCCTGCAGGGGATGTTCTCGTCACTGGGGGAGTTTGACAGAGCTGAGGTCACCAGGATAAGGTGACCACAGACCTAATCCTCCTCTACTCTCTTTCAACCCAGTCTTGTTCCCTTTGAATTCATCCAAAGATTTAACCCACTCGACTACAGAGGAGTGCTCCCTGTTGTGCTTGTGCAATATGAATAATGAATTGTATTCACAGTTGGGGAACATGAAGAAGTTGAATGCGTCTCCTAATCTGTACACCACGTAGCCGAAACTAATCTGATCCCTCGGGTGAAGAGGTTGACCTCGTTGAACCAGAGGCAGCTGAACAAGTTGGTGAGTGCCGTGTGCTCCCGTATTATGACCGCTCCCTCGGGTACATCTACATCTCATAATGTATTTGGTTAGCATCATTAGTTCAAGAAAAGATAAAAATTAGCAGAGCTAATTTATGGAAAATAAAACATTTTTAACATCCAAGAATGTCCTATTGCTGCGTATTTGAGATTGAAGGACGGGAACTTGATATTATTTAATCAATTATTCAATGGAGATGGACAATTATTTGTACAAGCAATGTGACTGTTTATCTAATACTTCATTGCTTGGAAATCTTATACGGGTTTATATCAAACTGACTGATTAACATCTCATACCATATCTTCAACATCATCTGAGTTTTCCCCCCATCAAATGGGGTCACAAATATGGAGAAGAAAGCTGCACCAAAGATTTTACAAAATTTACCCAAAGCTATGGACTTGATGCCAAGTTGTCAACCTTCTAAATTTGGTGTGAAATTCTGAAGCAGTAAAACTATGAAAATAGAGCAGTTTACAATAAATCCTAAAGACCAATTGGCAGTGACAACGAACATTGTTGCGTAGGCAGTTTAAGCCCATGCAGACATACTTCAAAATTCTTCTAAACTAAGCAAGAGTCTCTCTAAAGGGACAGGTGACAGATTATACTTTGGCTACAGGGAATTAATTACCTTGGCCCAAAGGCTTGCATAAAGAAAAAGAGCTAACATCTTATCCCAGACATTAGTATGTTAATCTAGTGGAAGATAAATATAGTAGTTAGATAACAAAACCAATCAAGGGTTTGACACAATCCAAAGCCTCCAAGAGAATGTTAAAAAGGCCCCAATCAAGCGAACAGGTAGGATAATCTATACAATTAGTGTTGGACAATCTATAGTAGTAATGTAATATGTGCCTCAGCACTTTTTTCATATGGTGAGATCATCTCTTGCCACCAAAAGGGCTCAGTACTGAATCTCATCTGTCAAAGTGGAGATGTACTCTAGTATTCTTGCCATCTCGTGCTTTAAGACGAAGTCAACAGTGCTCCATGGGTCAACTTATCCATATCATTTAGAGAATTGCCTAGCATTTTCTCTATAATATCCAAGATAATGAAATTATTTGTACATGAATAAATTTAGTACTCACTGATGCTTAAAAAAGAAAAATGTGCAGACATTTACAAACCATGCATCATTTAGAGAATAAACACATCCTAATCACTCAAATGAAGATTATTGCAACCGAATCCATGTAAAATTAGTATTTACCTAGCAAGGTTCGAAAAAATGGCCGTTACAAATATATCGGCCACATCATATAATATTTAAAGCATAACGATCAGATCCATCAAAAATCGACACATACTGCCGATATAATCATTTCGTTTTAGACACAAAAGAAATTTAATCAATTTCAAAAGAATTAACAATAGAGTTAGGTCTAATCCAACACATTAATCAACAATAGAGTTAGGCCTGGATTAATCTCTTTGGTCTAATCCAACAATCCAATAAATTTTGATCCAAAACTACCGGGACTGCCAAAACGTCAATTTTGATACCCACAATAGTGAACTGCAACCACGAGATTTCAAACCTTTCTATCAACCTCTGATTGACATAAATTTTGTAGTTTTGAAAATCAACCTCAGAGCTCCCTTGCACCCAATTCAGATGCTGCCAACTTTAATATTTGTTAACTAACTGCTTCTTAATGCATAGTAGAAGATCTTTCCTTCAGTGTGCTAAAGAGATAGTGCATGCATTTATAACCCTCACAACCAACTTCAGTTTCATTTCAGATTCACAAATTGAGATTTTACTAGCAGACAAAATTTCTCCTCTGCTAGCAATTTCCATCGTAATAGATTATGGCATGTGCGGTATTAAAGTTTCCAAAATATATATGCTTTTAAATAAAAAATCAGAACAAACACTAAAATTGTTAAAGGCTAAATACAAGTAATATATTATTACAAATAAACATCTTTAATTTATTTCAGTCAACAATAACTTTAGCAATACTAACAATGCGGGGTAAAATGCAACAAAATTGTATAGACAAATCATAATGCATCTTGAACCTCATCTTTGAACATCAACATTTCTAAGACATTTCTAAGACATCATATCATTCATAACTTTAACAGATCATCATACATAGTGTTTAACTAATAGGATGAACTCACAATTAAGCTTTACAGGCGGTGATAATACATTCAGAGAACTATCAGACCATGCATGTTTTCATGACTCCAAATTCATGTTAGACAGCTTATGGCATGTAATATCCCTACCCGACAAATACTTGATTATACCAATAATTTGATTTGTTGTGTAATAATGAGTTTATTCATTAACAAATTAATTTTTTAAAATATTATAAATATATATACATTTACATGTGTGTATATATAAATATATGGGAATTTGTATGTACAAGTAATATTGATAAATTTCATGGAGTAAATATTTTTATGTGAAAACATTGTATTTAAAATTAAATATTTTTATGTGAAAACATTGTATTTAAAACAAGTATTTTTATGTAAAATATTGAGAAAATATTTTGTGAGTGTGTGTGTATATAATACTTCTATTTTATAGTACTAAGTAATATTAATATATAGATAAACCATTTTCTATTTCCTTTTCATTTTTTTAAATCAAGCCAAGGCCTAGGACCAAGCCCGACATTCCCTCTTTCATTTCTTTCCTCATTTTCTTTAAAGCCTAAGAACCTAGAGCCCAAGCCCATTTTCCTTTCTCTTCAATTTTTCTCTTTTCTTCTCCCTGACTTCTCCCGCAACGGCCACACACACCCCCACACGGCTCTTTTTCCACAGCCTTCTCTCTTTATATATATATATATATATATATATATATATATATATATATATATATATATATATATATATATATATATCAGAAATATGTATATCAGCCGACAGTTAAGAGTCCCTCTCAGCCTGCAGTGACATGGCACATTATTAGCCACATTAGAAAGGACGTCCCGCCTATTGAAACAATTGAAATTACTAATGCCCCTGCGGTAAAAGATAGTGAATCTGTATAATTTATTATTTTTTTATGTCTCTGACGTTAGTCAATATTATCACAATTATCTTTTATAACTGCGACCAACTGAATATGAATCATGTCTCTTCAAGTGCAACTTCATCAAATCACGAAACAAATTTGAATGCTTCTTTATTAAATTTTTTTATGCAGATATTATATATTTTAGGAATGTGCCTAAGCTCGTGGTGGTCAATAAAATAATTTCTCAATAGTTTTAAAAGCACCCTTTGTCGCAGTCTACAATTATATATAGGTTTGTATCATGTGGATCTCATAAACATGTCATTTTTTGTGCTTAATTTATATATATATATTAATTTTATAGATTTTTATGATATGATCTGTAAGAATTTTATTGATTGCGAACATAGTCGCAGTTTACTTATTCGCATGTAACGTATAAACTATGAATTTTTTTTACATATTGCATGTGAATAAAGACTGCGACTATGGTCGCAGTGCTTAACGACAACATGTCGTGGACAATGTTTTAAAAAACCCGTTTTATAACCCGTTATAACTCGTTATATAACATAACGCTGACCAATCGTTATGTAACAGGTCTAAAAAACGCAATGTTTGATAACTATGGTTATTTTGCTCGTAACTTATATTATGTTACGTTATTAATGTAACGCACCGAAACCTACATTACGGTGCTAGTCAACTTTTTATAACCTCATATTCTCTCGGTCTAGGGCAAAAACAAATCCCCCAAATTCGCTCGCTTGCTCGTCCTCTCTGCAACATTGTCGTCGTGTCCTCGTCGGCGCCGAGAAGAAGACATATCTCCGATCGACAGTAAAAGAAAAGACCTACCTCTGATGGATATCCGTCGTAGTGGTTCTCGCTGGCGTCGTCTTCAAGCGGTGGTTCTCCATCTCCAAGCACAAGTAATCTCTCTCCCCCCGATCTCTCTCTGCTTTCTCGCCCCGATCACCCTCTCTGAGATCGGGAGAGAGAGCAGAGAGATTGGGAAGGGGAGAGAAAGCAGAGAGATCGGGAGGGGGAGAGAGCAGAGAGAGATCGAAGAGAGAGAGAGCAGAGATATCAAGGATAAATATCGGAGAGAGTGAAGAACACTGGGGGTTTAATCGAATAGCATATTGTAGATTGAATTATGAATTATAATGAATAACATAACTAAAAATTATGAATTATGATTGAATCATGAATTGTTGTAGATTGAATTATGAGTCTGTGTAGATTGAATAGTCTGGTTAAAAATTTTGAAATATAATGAAATATGTGAATCATATTGTTATTTATGTAGATGAAATTATGAATTATAACTTGTGAATGTGAAAAATTATTCTGATACTTGCTAAAAATTGTTGTGAGACTTGCTAATGTTTTAATATTTTTTTAGATTTTTTAAAATTATTTTCTTATTTATAAAAAAATCTTAATTATAGTATATATATTTATTTTTATTAATTAAATATTAAATCGCGTAACCTACGTTATGCATTACGTTATAACCTATATTAACATAACAGAAGAAAAACGTTATCATTACGTTATCGTTATTTTAAACATTGGTCGTGGATGATTTTTTTGCTAGGTTAAATGTAATAACGGTGACTAAGGACTGTGAATATAGTCACAGTTTACGTATGATTTATATATTTGTTATTCACTGTGGCTGTTGTCTCAGCCGCCTATAAACTATGAATTTTTTTTTTACATATTGCATACGAACAAGGACTGCGACTATAGTCGCAGTGCTTAAGGACAGCAGTCGCAGTTTTCTAATTTGTGATATACAGTGAAATATACTGATTTGAGAGGATTGTGATCATGTTCTCAGTATCATCTGTTTATATAGTTTAATTTTGGACTGCGACCATGGTCGCTGTTTTTAACTTTATTGAATGCAAAATGATCAAACTATTTATGACAGGACAGCGACCGTGATCGCAGTTTCATATATAAATATAGTTAATCATGGACTTCGACCATAATTGTAATTCTATTAGTTCAGAGTAATTATTATCTAAGTACTGCGACCATTATCGCAGATAAGATGCAAAAATAAAACTATACAGCATACTTTATATTTATTTTAAAAATATGAAAGATCATTTTACAGATAGAAGTAAATTTTATTTATAATATAATATGGTCAGAAAGAGACCTTACAAAAAAGAGCATTAAAAGCTCTTAAAAGAAGATAAAATAACGTTGAATATTAGAAGATCAGAAAATCCTAATCCTCGTCGTCATCCCATCATAAGCAGATTCGTCGTGTTCATTCTCCTCGTCTTCCTGTTCATCGCTTATTTCCTCATCTTCTCCCTCGTCGTCCAGCTCGCTGTTCTCTTCAGTTTCTTCCTCTTTTTGAGGGTACTTTAGTTCATCGATAAACTCCCAGAATGGATCGTCTGTATCAAGCTCTTCTTCCAACCCGTATCGAGAAGAACCTATAAAAGATATGCTCAAAGAAAGCGAGCCCCCAGCATCAGAGGACATGCTTTCATCAAGCATGTCTCTGTAAAGTAGAAGAGAGATAAGTTCCTCCTCACTAAGCCCCATGAAAACTTCATCATCCTCATGAAGAGGAGGATCAGATAAAATTTATTTGACATAGTGAGATAGTCAAAAGGAGTGAAGTCCAGACTGCTATCAGATTCACTAGAATACCCTGAAGAAAGAGGACCGGTGGGAGAATATTGAAATTGAAATCTAAGTGTTCAGAGGAAGAAGATGGGGAGACATGATTCAAGAATGAATTATTTTCTGGAAGGTTTGAAATCAAATTGAAAACAAAGGGCACAAATATCGTTTTTAGATATGAGATAATATATTAGTTACAATCACTATAAAAAGGTCAATAATGTGAAAAAAACATGAATAGTAATAATAATTGTTATAGGTGACGGTTGAGTATTCGAAGAAGTGATAAAAAAATTAAATATTTAATTGAAGCAGTTATGACGAGAGAATCCAAAGAGTTACTTTTTTCAGAGGTTTATTATGTGAACTACAAATTAATTTTTTATATAATGTTTTCCTATATATTTAGATTACGTATGGTGCACATCTTTCCTTTTTTGAGATTAATATTAGTGCATCTCTTTTTTCGAGACTGTTGCTATATCACGGTAGATAGAATATTAATTGCTTCAATTAGTTCAGAGTAATTAATATAGTTTTTTATAAGATGTGATATACGCGGACTGATCTCACGGTTGCAGGGCTAATCTACATTGTAAAACGATTTTTATTATAGTTTTGAATGTATGTGTACTGCATCTGGATCCAATTTATAATATACGATGAGAATAAAGCAATTTTTTAGTACCTAGACCGACCATAGTCGCAGTTCATTAAAAATTGCATGAAATATTATTCAACCAATCTACAAATATTGTGGCAGTTACAAGAATATCTGATTTATAAAATATCTGCAAAATAATTAACCATTGTATTTCATTTTTTTTACACTGTACATTTGTAATACAAAAAACAATATACGGCTGCCCCACATTAAATTTCATTTTTCTATTCATTTCAGTTTCTTTTATTAAACCTATATGAATTGAAAATAACACGAATTAAATAATAAAAAAATTATATAAAAAACAACAATTTTTTTAGGTTTCACCCATATTTTATACTTTTTACTACTACTGTTTTTTCTCATTATTTTGATCCATTTTTTCCTTTATATATTTTAATGTAGTAGAATTAGGAATTTTATAACTGTAGATATATTCAACAGAAAATTTTCTGTAAATTACAAATTTTTAGGTAAAATTTTGTTGTGGATGAATTTTTACTAGTTTAGAAGTAAAAAAGGAGGTATTTTGGTCAATTTGATTGACAATTCTTTAGGCGGGATTTTTTTTGAATTTTTGGCGCCAGCGATATGTGGCATATATTCGGCCACGTCACCGCCGGCTGAGAAACTCTCTCAGCTGTTAGCTGAGGTACAGTAACCCCTATATATATATATATATATATATATATATATATATATATATATATATATATATATATATATAGAGAGAGAGAGAGACTTGTGTCTTTCCAAAAAGATTTGAGCCCGAATCCTTCCCAGTCATTCAAACCTCCGACATTCGAATACAAGATCCACTCTGTTGAAGTTGATCTATATTATTTCAAGTATTTATAAACAAAAAATCAAGTGTTTTTAATACTTTTTGCCCATCCATTAAGTGACACAAAATGAACGGCCGAAAGTAGTGAGTTGGTTGGATATATGTCTTTAGACATAAAAATTCTCGATCCGGCCATTTCATTATGATCCAAACATTTAAAAGCCCCTGCAAACTAATTTAAGATTTCAAATGTTCTACACCGTTAAACTAACCAACTCACTATTTAGGCTGCATGTTTTCTCCCTACTTGATGGATAGGCAAAAGGTATTCAAAACACTTGATTTCTGGTTTATAGATACTTGAAATAATAGAAATCAACTTCAACGGAGTGGATCTTGTATTCGAATGTCGGAGGGTTGAATTTGAGTGGGAAGGATCTGGGCTCAAATCCCTTTGGAAGAACACAAGTGTATATATATGTATGTATATATATATATTTCTCTCTGCATCTCTATTTCCCTCTCCCCCTCTCAATACTCTCTCTCCCTCTCTTGTTCACTGTTGTTCGCGCCTGAGCCAGTACCGCTGAGCCTCCCCACTATTCTTCTCCTCTCTCTCAGTGCACACATTCTCTCTCTCTCTCTCTCTTTCCTTTCTTCTTCTCCCCTCCCTCTTCTTCTCCTCCTTCTCTCTGACCCATCGCCCAGCCTCTGTCCTTGCCGGTGACGTCGCGCCACCAGCGGCCACCACCGCCTAGCATCTCCCCTGCTCCTCTCTTCTTCCTTCTCCTACTTCCTTACTCTTCTCTTTTTTTCTCTTTTTCCTCTCCCTGACGCACCGACCAGGCGACACCGCCGACTGTTAGTGCCGACCAGTGCCCATCCCCATCCGCCACCATCATAGCTGCTGCCTCCTCCCTCTCCCTCCCTGGATTTCTCTTGTTCTTTTTCTTTCTTTATTTTCCTTTTCTTGTTGGGTCTCCACCAAACCAACCCAACCCGTTAACCCACACCCGATCACTTAAGTAGGTTTGAATTATCGAGTTTAACCCAATAGTGACTCGACCCGACCCGACCCGTTGGCGACCCGACCTGCTTGCGCAATCCAGAATGGTTAAGAGAAGTTCAAACCTGTTAAGTATCGGATTTCATATTCGGGCGATATCTCGACCATTCGGAGTCCGATTAGCTCGATTCTCGAGTCGTTGCAATCGTGGAGACGAGAGCTACGCAGCCGCAATTATCACAGGACACTGAGGTTAACGTAATATCTGGTAGATCTCCGGAAAACTCAGGTGAGTGCTTTTTAACCCTTTTTACAATAAACAAATTTTATTATGAGAGAAATGTAAATCAGCTGACACAGGACGCAACTCCCTCCTATGTCGCACTCAAAAATCAATTTCTCGAGTGAATTTTCAAGATCCGACCGCACATTATCATATTCATATTCTAAGATATATACATATAAAAAATCAAGTGATTTGAAGTTTGTTTACTCCATTTTCTTTGGGTTCAAACATTAACGGTTTTTAACAATCGAACAAAATAGAACGATTAGATCAATAAGTAAACGAACTTCAAATCACTTGATTTTTTATATATGTATATCTTAGAATATGAAGATGATAATGTGCGGTCGGATCTTAAAAATTCACTCGAAAAATACGATTTTTGAGTACGACATAGGAGGGAGTTACCTCCTGTGTCAGCTGATTTACATTTCTCTTTTATTATAATGTGAGTGTAATTCCTAAAAATGAAAATCATGTTTTAAACAAATTGAATTGTATTATAGATATTGTAGATGGGTTCATATATTGTTTAAGTGAATTATAATAAATATTAATTTAAATTAATGTGTGATGAATGCTTAACTTGTTATCTGATTAAGAAAATCCTGTAAATGTTATTCTGGAAATGTTGGATATGATTTTGAAGAATTTGAAAATAGATAATTGTACATAGATACAATATGATATCGAGCAGGTTAATGTTACCAGAATTATTGAGAGAAATCTTGTTATATTGTTCGTGTTATCAGAATTATCGAGATGAATCATGTTACATTGTATACCCGTTTAACTTACCAACTTACTGAGAAAATCATGTTAACTTGTTACATGTCATAAATATTATGATTAAGCTAGCACACTTGTTATCTGGTATACATGTTATAAGCACGATCATGCTGGCATCTGAAAGAAAATGTGCGGAACTAAGTGCCACACAATGGAACAAAGTGTCACACGTAATAGTGTCACACCACACACACAAATGTGGTAGGGGTCACTTCTTGAATCCGCGGAGGCCACCTCTTGGATTCTCACGACCCTGAGTTTGCATGCTTAATTCCAGGTTTAAGGATTTCGCAGGATCAAAAGAACAGTGAATACATCGCGAAGCTCTAGAAGTGAACTTGTATTCTCTTCTAGCTCGTGAGAATTCTTTATATTCTCTCTTGTTTTCTTTGATGCAATAAAACCTAACTGTGTAATATTCTTGTAGTTGATCAATAAACTGAATTTTGTGTATAGTGTGATAATTCTTTATACTTAGGCAGAGCGTGTATACGTGTGGGGTATTCTCCTCGCGTATATGCGTCACCGACTCTCATCGCGTTCCCGCTACAGTACATTTTGGGAAGCAAAGTGTGACAGGTTTTTCTTGGTATCAGCTCTTACTCGCAATATTATCAGATAATAATTAATCTGAATATGCAGCGGAAGCGTGGCGGATCCATTACTCATAGGTAATTATTTTCTTCCTCAAGATTTAAATTTGGAGGACGAAATTTCTTATTAGGTGGGTAGGATGTAATATCCCTACCTGATAAATACTTGATTATACCAATAATTTGATTTGTTGTGTAATAATGAGTTTATTCATTAACAAATTAATTTTTTAAAATATTATAAATATATAAACATTTACATGTGTGTGTATATATATGGGAATTTGTATGTACAAGTTATATTAATAAATTCATGAAGTAAATATTTTTATGTGAAAACATCATATTTAAAACAAGTATTTTTATGTGAAAATATTGTTGTGAGGTGTGTGTACATAATACTTTTATTTTATAGTACTAAGTAATATTAATAAATAGATAAACCATTTTCTATTTTATTTTCATTTTTTTAAATCAAGCCCAGATCCAAGCCTGAAATCCCCTCCCTCTTTCATTTCTTTCCTCATTTTCTTTAAAGCCCAATAACCTAGAGCCCAATCCCATTTCGCTTTTTCTTTTCTTTTTTCCCTCTTTTCTTTTCTCTTTTTCTCTTTCCTTCTCCCCGGTTTCTCCTGCAGCAGCCACACACACCCTCGCCCCATGTGGCTCTCTCTCTCCACCGCCTTCTCTATATATCTCTCTGCACCTCTTTTTCCTTCTCTCTCTCTCCCCCCTCTCACCACACACACACACACACTCTCTCTCTCTCCTCACTTGTTCACTGTGCCCGACCGCCGCCACCAGCACCGCCCGACGCCTCCCGCGCCCGAGCCCAGCCCCACCGAGCCTTCGCCTTTGTTCTTCTCTCCTCTCTCTTGCTCTCTTTCTCTCTTTCTCACAGCACTCTCGCTTCCCTTTCTTTTGTTCTTCTCCCTCTCCCACTTCTCCTACTTCTCTCTGACCCGTTGCCCTGCCTCTACCCTCACCGGTGTCGCCGAGCTGCCTGGTTATATCCCTTGCTCCTCTCTTCTTCCTTCCTTCTCCACTTCTCTCTCTCTTCTCTTTTTCCTCTCCCCGCCACACTGGCCACCACTACCGGCCAGGCGCCACCGTCGATCGGTCGTGCCCCACCCCAGTCGCTGCCTCCTCCCTCTCTCCTCCGGATTTCTCTTCTACTTTTTCTTTCTTTTATTTTATTTTCATGTTAGGTCTCCACCAAACCAACCCGACTTGTTAACCCCACCTGATCACTTAAGTGGGTTTGAATTATCGGGTTTGACCCAATAGTGACCCGACCCGTTGGCTACCCGACCCGCTTATGCAATCCAGACTTGTTAAGAGGAGTTCAAACTTGTTAAGTATCGAATTTGATTTTCGGGCGATATCTTGGCAATCCGGAATCAGATTCGCTTGATTATCGAGTCGTTGCAATAGCGGAGACGAAAGCTACGCAGCCGTAGTTATCACAGGACACTGAGGTCAACGTAATCTCCGGTAGATCTCCGAAAAACTTAGGTGAGTGCTTTTTAACCCTTTTTACAATAAATCATATTTTATTATGATTGTGAGTGTTTCTAATTCCTTAAAATGAAAATCATGTTTTAAACAAATTGTATTGTATTATGGATTTTGTAGTTGGTTCATATATTGTTTAAGTGAATTGTTATAAATATTAATTTAAATTAATATGTTGTGATTGCTCAACTTGTTGTCTGATTAAGAAATTCATGTAAATGTTAATGTGAAAATGTTGGATATGGTTGTGAAGAATTTGAAAATAGATAATTGTATATGATTACAGTGTGATATCGATCAGGTTAATATTACCGAAATTACTGGAAGAAATCATGTTATATTGTTCGTGTTATCGAAATTATCGAGACGAATCCTGTTACATTGTATACCCGTTTATGTTATAGAATTACTAAGAAAACCTTGTTAACTTGTTACATATTATAAACGTTATTATTAAGCTAGAACACTTGTTATCTGGTATACAATTATAAGCACGGTCATGCTGATGTCTGGCAGAAAATACGGAACAAAGTGTCACACGGAACAAAGTGCCACACCACACACAAATATGCGGTGGGGGCCACCTATTGAATCCGTGGAGGCACCTCTTGAATCCTGCGTGGGAGCCACCTCTAGAATTCCACATCGTCTGGTGTTGGCATGACGAGAACGTCCTCAGTGCACTAGTTATTCAGACCCAGTACACAATGCACTTTAATAACAATGATGATATCAGGAACGTGTATTATTTGGTCACTCTCTCGTTCGGATAATGGTACATGCATGCCACGTTCGAATGAGTTCAATTGGGTGTGAACTCTAGCATGCAGGGTTCAAAATATCGGTCGTTCCGGTTCCGACTAGGCCGAGTCAGAACCTGAATGGCACTGGCCGAGTCGATAGATTTGGTGCGAAAGATACTGACTAGGGGCCGAATCGGTTCCGTATCGATCGACTCGGCCGATATCTTATGAAAATCGGTCTGACTCGGCCGATTCGACCGAGTTAGGCCGATTCAAAACCGAGTCGAACCCAAGACAAAAACTAATAAAAAGCAAGAAAAAGAAAAAGAAAAAAATTCAAACTCACCAGGGTCAGATCTCGCCACTTACTCTGTTCGTCGTTCGTCTGCTCGTCGTCGTCCTCTCCGGCTCCAGCTTAGATCCCCCCTCCCTCCCTCCAATCTCAGAGAGCGAAGGGAGGGAAGAGAGATTGGAGAGAGGGAGAGAAAGAGGGAGGTTCTGTCTCTCTCTCCCCCCCTTATGTCTCACTCCCTTCCTCTGATCTCTCTCTGTCTCTCTCCCCCCTCTACCCGTTCTTTCTTTCTTAACTTTCTATTTATCTTTTTTTGGTTTAATTTTTTGGGTTTTCTTATATGTACCCCTCAAATCTTTCTTATTTCTAAGTTTACTCCTCAAATCATCATATTTCTTATATTTACCCCCCTTCAAATCATCATATTTCCCAATTATCCCTTGGACATGTGATACATGAATATTGATGTCTACATTTTTTTTAGAATTTGTCGTGATTTTTTCAGAATTTTTTGAGCTCTATATAGCGTTTTGCGCGTGTCGCTCGAGTCTTTTCCGCGACATCGCGACTGATGTGGAACGACGCCCAACGAGTCGACGGCCGAGACCGCGACTTTGAACTATGTTAATATGAATTGTCAGTGGTATGAGATATTGGAAGGGAATTAAATATCAGGCGATACTAATTATTATTGTATAACCCTAAAAAACTGCGTGTTAATATAGTTATGCCATATAATTGTCGCTTTAATACTAGACAAGAAATGATAACCTTCGACATACGTAATTCTCACTAGTCGTTTTCACTACTTTTTAATCTTGTATTGTATGTTTTTAACACTGATAAAATAACTTTAATATATCAATTGTCAATATGATTGTAATATATTATTATTTCTTTCATTTTATCACTCACTAAGTCGCTTATTGACGATCCTTAGTTTGAATGCTCAGTTCCAGGTTCAGGGATTTTGCAGGATCAGAAGTACGGTGAATACATCACAGAGCTCCATAAGTTGACTTGTATTATCTTTCAACTCGTGAGAATACTTTGTATTCTCTCTTGTTTTATTTGATGTAATAAAACCTAACTTTGTAATATTCTTGTGCTTGATCAATAAAGCTGGAATTTGTGTATAGTGTGGTAATTCTTTGCATTTAGGCTTAGTATGTATGCGTCAGAGGTATTCTCCTCACAGATATGCGTCGCCGACTCTCCTCGCGTCTCCGCTACAACATATTTTGAGAAGCGGCGCATGACATGACCTTTTTTGTATCCCACAAAAACTTTAGATCACAACAAATTACTAAAATATTGCAACCATTTGTAGTGAATATTCCTGCCCTTGACCATAATGCAATTCAACCATGTTGTAACCCCCAGTTTTTAACGTACGTGCCACAGTATCAGTACTCGATACAACATACAAATTTGATTTAACCTTCCTGATAGTCAGATTGAACTGATTTTAGCACTAGATATTATTTTACAATAATTTAGATTTTTCAGAATTTTCTGAAATTTTTCTGAATTATTTTAGAAAATCTCGCAGTCGAGGTCGACCGATACCGATAAACGACTCTTTGATTTTTAACTAACAAACGGAGTTGAGTCTCTAGAATCTGCTTTCATATTGTTATTAAAAATCATATTTTCTACTTTCTAGTATTTTTGAGAATTTTTCTGAATTAGCGCAAAATTCGGCCAATCCGCTGTCGACCGGTATCACCGATCGATTTTAGGATTTTTAATTTGCAAATCCGACTGAATTTCTTAAATCCGACTTCGCATTACTCCTCAGCGTAATATTCATTATTTTATAGAATTTTTGAAAACCGTTTGAAGCTAGTCAAATTTTGACCCATTAAAGTATTAATTAATAATATTAATTTAATTTATTCTTTCTTTTTTTCTCCCCTAATTCTCCTCTTTCTTTCCCCTTAAGTCAGCGAACCGCCTCTCCCCACGGCCTCCTATCTCTCTTTATCTCTCCTCACTCTCTAACTCTCAATCTCTCTCTAATTCTCTCAACTCTAATTAATCTCTTTAATTAAAATTATTCCATCTCTCATATCTTTCCTTTCTTCTTCTACAGCCGACCATCACCTTCACCTTTGACCTCCACTCCCTTACAGAGCCGCCGGTGACGCCACTCGCTCCGGCGACCCCACAGCGAACATAGCCAGGCCATATCCCTCCACTCCTCCTTCCTCCCATTCCCCCCGCCAATTTCCACAAATCACCATCTCCTCCACCTTCTTCCTACTTCAAGTTAAATCCACCACCATCACAAATTCTCCATCTCCAATAATTTAATCTCAATCTCCAAATTCACCACCACTACCTAAACTTCTCCACTACTCCCTTCACCAACACCACCACCATCAACAACCACCATCTACATCTCCCTCTTCTTCCTCCACCTGGGTTCAGCGCCGCCGGGCCCTCTGGCCACGCCGCTGGCCGACCAAGTTGGCCAGTCACCCTCCTTTCCTTCCTCTCTCTCTCTCTTTCTTTCTTCTTTATCTTTTTCCTTCTCTGTTATGTATCCTTCTCCCTCCCTCTCTCTTCCCCCTTATGTTGGATCTAACCCAACACTTAAACCCAAAACCCAATAACACAATCCAAACCCACTAGCCTATAACCCACATCCACTTTAGTTAATTGGGTATGGGTTGTGAATCTAAACCCGACCCATTAGGAACCCAAACCCGTTTCTAAACCTAATAAAAGTAAAATTACATTTAAACCCCTTGTAAATTCAATTATTACAATTTAGACCTTATTATTGCATATTTAACCTATTTGTTATGATTTTATTATTCGGGCGTATCTGGGGCATCCGGTGTCCAATTTGGACGATTCTCGAGTCGTTGCGATCGTAAGAAGACGAGCTGCATCCCTGTAATAGCTAGGTGAGTGTTTTTATTCTATAAATTATATTTCATCATGTGAAATTAAATAAAATTATTGATTTATTTAATAAATTATAATTATTGATCACTAAATCATGTAAATAGAAAATCCTGATAAATATAAGAATGTGTGAGACCTTCTAAATATATTTAATAAGAAAATATTTAATTGCTATTATCAAGGTTCTCAATATCGGATATCAGGATCGTATCAGATGAGGGTTTTTCATATCTAATATCGGGGGAGATATCGGAGATACGCGCGCATATCGGCCATTCATATCGGACACTATATATAATGAAATATTGATAATTTAAAAGTTGGTTTAGTTTCATAGATATCATCTACTTAATAAAAAATGATGAAATATGCATGCAAAGGCAGTAAAAAATAATGTATATTTGCACGCATTCGTGCAATAAATAAGTTATTTCATACTGGGCGATATATTGGCCGATTTATCACCCGATATCGGGTGATTTATCGGCCGATATTTCAAATATCGGCCGTTTTTTGCTGCAAACGATATGGCGAACGATTTTCCCATATCGTATCGGCAACAGGCAAAAAAGGAGATATCGGACGATATCTCAGCCGTCTCGGACGATATTTAAAACAAGGGCTATTATTGATTTAATATAAAATACCAATGAGTTAGTTATATAAGGTAATAAGTGATTATAAGATTATTGATAACGACATCCTAAAATAATAAGCTATTAAAATTATTGTGAAGAATTTGAAAATAAATAATTATTTATAATTTCTTTATTATAGCGATCACAGTAATTATATAAAAGTGGTATACTAAATACTGATATAACTATATATATATTGACATATGTTCCCGTTACGCCTATCACCCCGACACCGTCACCATTACACTACTGATACACGGACATTGTTACGACATATTCCTAAACACCGTTACAGATACATGTATTAATATCATTGTACATGATACACGGACACGCCTGTACACTAGGCACTGTTATTTCATATAGACACTTGATACACTTAACACTGTTATTATGTGTACTGGTACCACCGGTTACACGAATACTCTACACATGTATTTCTTATACATGTGTCCCTGTTACACGGGTAATGTACTTATCGCATGAATTTATTTGTATACATGCTTTGATTTTTCACTGTTCCTGATACATGGATATTTTTGTATTTCTGTTACATGACTATATCATGTTACTGATATCGATATGATAGTCCTGTTACTGGACATGAGTGCTGTTGATATGCGATGTGTGAAACTAAGTGTCATGTGGATCTAAGCCACGAGGTCACCTCTAAATCTCACATCTCTTGTTTCTTATTTCCCGTTATTTTATTTTATGATATCAACAAAGCTCATATCCTATTATCGTATTACTTGTACCATGCACTGTTCTAGTTGATACACTGTATAGTTCAAATATAATAAATATAACTTGGGGATGGGGGAGACTTGACGATTGACTAAATCCTATCAGGTGGATATTCTTGGATCCATATTCGTCCCACTGCAGGGAACGTGGTAGTGCTAGCTGCCACTTGTATTGTATATAACTCATTGAGCTCTTATTTCTTGCTCCTACCCTAACGGGTAACCCTGGTCTCAGCAGCCAGATGTTTGTGTATGGTCGCACCCGACCAGAGCTCCTCGACAATTGGGTTTTCAATTAATATAATAAAATAGTATAAACAATAATGATGTCAGGAACGCTTGTTATTTGATCGCTCTCTCGTTCGGATAATGGTATCCATATGCCATGTTCGGATGGGTTCATCTGGAGTACGGGCTCCAGTATGAACTGTCAGTGGTATGAGACACTGAAAGATATTAATAATATCAGGCGGTACTGCTTGATATTATTGTATAAATAAATGGCACGCTCGATATATGTATATTATGGTCCATTTATACTTGCTACGCTTTTACTATCTTATCTGTCATCATGTCACATATATACTTTGCACTTCTTATATTCTTCACAAACATGTTATTTATGTACACATATACTTTGCATTTCATGTATTCCACATTCCATGTGTTCAGTGTTCGAAATGTCGGCCGAAATTTCGAAATTTCGGCCGAAATTTCGGTTTCAAATGAAGGCCGACACGAAATCCACTCCCAGTTTCGAATGTCGACACTGCTGAAAATCGGCCAACATTTCAGCCGATTTTGAAATATCAGCCGACACAATGTCGGCCGATATTAAGAGGGTTTTCCCCTTCTTTTGGGTCGGGTCAGAACAACCCGAAACCCATTATAAACCCAAATAAACAGCCCTGCTGCCCTAGGTTTCTTCTCCCCTCATTCTTTCGATCGCTGTCTCTCTGTCTTCCCCTCTGCCTAATTCTATCGCCGTCGCTGGTGCTGGGAGCCTAGAAGACGAAGACAAACGCAGTCGTCGCAGTTCTCGTCGGCGGCGACAGGAAGCTCTAAGCCTAAGGCTAAGGTACATCTCTCTCAATCTCTCACTCGATCTCTCTTTGATTTTTTTATTAAATGTTGTCGATCTCTTTCTCTCTCTCACGATCTCTCTCTCACCCTCCAACTCTCCCTCTCTGCTCTCACTCTCGCTCCTCTCCCTCTTTGTTCTCTCTATCTCTCACTCGCTGCTCTCTCTCTCTCTCTCGATTTCTCTCTCTGCTCTCTCACTCGCTGCTCTTTCTCTCTCAATTTCTCTGTCTCACTCTCTGATCAGAGAGCGAGACAGAGAAATTGAGAGAGAGAGCAGTGAGTGAGAGTGAGAGAGAGCAGCGAGAGAGAAATCGAGAGAGAGCAGCGAGTGAGAGATAGAGAGAACAGAGAGGGAGATGAGCGAGAGTGAGAGCAGAGAGGAAGAGTCAGAGGGTGTGAGAGAGAGATCGTGAGAGAGAGAGAGTGCTGCGACTCTGCACTCTGCAGTGACTGTGAAAGGTTGAAAGCAGCAGTTAATTTTTTTATTTTTTGATTAAATCTTAATTAACAATCTAGCGTTTAGCGTTTACATTATTGTTAATCTCTATGCGATAGACTGAGAGAGAGAGAGAGATCGTGAGAGAGAGAGAGAGTGCTGCGACTCTGCACTCTGCAGTGACTGTGAAAGGTTGAAAGCAGTAGTTAATTTTTTTATTTTTGATTAAATCTTGATCAACAATCTAGCGTTACATTATTGTTAATATCTATGCGATAGACTGTTATCATTGTTACATAAATAAAAAATAATACATATTTGCATAAATAAAAAATAAAAATTTATAAGATGCAATAACACATATTTACATAAATAAAAAATAAAAAATACAATCAATAATCATTGTTATTTGCTTGGCTTGACTTCATCAAAAACTTTGTTATTTGCTTGGCTTCATCTATATGATAACATCCACGTGCACCTGTCCAATACGGCAATACATAAATAAAAAGATTAAAAAAGTTAATTTTAGAAGTGTAAAGTAACAGAAATATCAGAGAGCGATAAATAAATAAGATAAGAATAAAAAAATTATATACACCACCATGTACCTACCATAACCTAGAATTAATTTAAAAGGTTTGAAGTAAGCATTTTTTATTATCTTGTTCACTTTTGGTTGTTTAACTGTATTTAGTGTTCTTATTGAAGGTAGGAAGTGCAAATCAAAATGTCTTCTTCCGCAGCATCTAGTGAAGCACCATCTGTCACAGGCGGATCTAAATTAAAGATCCATGTTGGGACCATGCGATAAGAGTTGGTACCAGTACACAACAATTGCGTTGCAAATATTGCAACCAATTTATGTCAGGGGGAGTAAGCCGTTTGAAACATCTTGCGGGACGGCAAGGTAATTGTGCACCATGTTTGAAAGCCCCCGATAATGTGAAGATGAAGGTGCTCGAACTGTTGAAGGAAGCCGGTGAAAAAAAGCAAGCTAAGGCGGCCGATTTTCAAGCTCTAACTGATGACGTGCGCATTGGGGAGGATGAATATGATTATCAGGATCTAAATGATTGTTCATCTCAAAGGACCAAATTCGGATCCGTTTCCATTAAAGCAAAAGGACCGATGGATAAATTTACTCAGCGAGCTCCAGAAGAGTTGACGGCGGGGTTCGCTAAAACTAAGCAAACAATAATGGATTCCAAGCAAAGAAAGAAGAGAAGACACCATTAGATACATTGGTAAATGGTTTTATGAAGCTGGGATTCCCTTCAATACCGCCACTCTTCCCTCATTCCAGCAAATGTTGATAGCTATTGGAAGATTTGGTGAAATGTTGGAGGCCCCCTCACCTTATGAGCTTAGTGAGACTGTTCTCAAAAGAGAGGTAGAGGAGACACAAAACAATCTCAAACCGTTCAAAGAGAGTTGTATTGTTAGTGGTTGCACACTAATGACCGACGCTTGTCGGATCGAAAGAATAGGAGTTTGATGAACATCGTTGTCCACTATCCAGCTGGAACAACTTTCTTGCATTCAGAGGATGCTTCAGCAGAAAAATACGATGCAAAATACATCTTTCAATTTGTTGATAAAGCAATTAGAGATGTAGGACCAAAAAATGTGGTTCAAATTGTGACTGACAATGCATCAAACAACATGGCGGCCGCAAATATTATGCAATTGAAGAGACCTAGCATTTTTTGGACTTCATGTGCTGCACACACGGTGAATTTAATGCTAGGGGACATTGCCAAGATCAAACCTATTCGGAATGCTATTATGAATGGGAGGTCCGTGTCAGTTTTCATTTATAGCCACACAATCACCCTTAACTTGATGAGAGATATCGCAAAGGGAGATCTTCTAAGGCCTGGGGCTACTAGGTTTGCCACTGCATTCCTCTCCTTAAATTCTATGAGGGAGAAAAGAAAAGAGTTGAAGGAAATGTTTACATGTGAAAGATGGTTGCAACATCCTCTTTCTGAAAAGAATGTGGGAAAGAAGGTATAATTTATAAATTTTCTAGTTCTTGAATAATAATTAGAAATTATTTTATCTTGATTATTGACCAATTTATTATTTACATTCGTAGGTTGCTGATATTGTTGGTTCCAATAGATTTTGGGACAATGTGGATCTTACTCTTAAACTTTTTTCACCACTAGTGAAAGTGCTTCGACGGGTTGATGGTGATAAACCATCTATGGGATTTCTTTATGATGACTTGGAAAGAGCAAAGGAAGACATTAAAAAAATCTCGACTCAAAAGAGAAGAAATATATTCCTATATAGAATATCATTGACAAAAGATGAGAGGATAAGCTTAAGGGACCTTTGCATAGAGCGGGACACTACTTGAACCCTTACACTTTTTATAAGAAGATGGATATTGAAAAGGCCGGCATCTTTATGGATGGGCTTGTTAAGGTCATGCATAGATTCTACCCAGAAAAACACGAAACTCTCAACAAGATAACTGACCAGTTGGCTTTATATCAATATCAAAAAGGCTCTTTTGGGAGAGATTGGGCAAAAAAAGGAGCAGAAAATCCTAACCTTAATCCAGTTACATTGCTTGATATATTTGTTATTAACTTTAATGAAAAATTTATAAAGCTTAATTTGTTGATGACTTTTCTATAACTTTCAATTGATTAGCTAATTGGTGGATGATGCATGGGACTGATGCTCCCGAGTTGAGAGAAACGGCAATGAGAATCTTGAACTTGACAACCAACTCGTCCGGGTGTGAGAGAAATTGGAGCGCCTTTGAGACGGTATAAAAAATATCTTTTGTTTGGACAATAGAATTTCTTTGGAATTCTAAATATGTGTGCATTTTTTTATTTGTTTAATGATTTTCTTTTCTAGGTCCATACAAAAAAGAGGAATAGACTAAGTCACAAGAAATTGCATAACTTAGTCTTCGTCAAGTTCAATGCAAAAATCAAGAGCAAAACATCATCAATTAATAGAGATCCATTGGCAGCTATTGATGATGAGGAAAAAGTCACTGATTGGTTGGTGCCTCTAAAAACAAATGGAGCTCCCGCTTCAGAAAGCGATGATGAGGTCATTCCCGGAGAAGGATTAATATGGAGGCAAGTTGGAAAATCCTTGGGAGCTAATATAAAGAGAAGAAAGAGTTGAAGAACAAAATTGAGGACTTTTAAGAGAAAAGCAAAAGGCGGGGGCCCATCAACAAATGAACGCGAAGAAGACATGGAATCATCCAGTTCGGAGTCATCATCAGAGGATGAGAGCCATGAGGTGGAGCTTAATTTAACAAGTAATGATGTGATCGATTCAGAGGACTTGGAGCCAGAGTTTTCGGAGGATTGAGAAGGAGATATCACCCCAATCACTTTCACCTTATGAAAATTTATTGCTTTGAGCTTGATTCTGAAATGTGTTTAAGAACTATCTTTGATGTGTAACTGTGTTGTTTGAACTTTAAACTATTGGAATGTGAAAACATTGACTTGAGCTTTCTTAGAATTATGCTTTCTATTATTTTTTTTTGCTTTGAAAGTATTGTTTCTCATTGTTTAAATAGATAGTTTTAATCTTTTCTGTATATTAGCTTGAATATTGATTCTATGTTCATTGTTTATATTTTGTAGGTTGGCTACAACTTGAACTTTTCATTCATAGTCGTAACTTAAATGCAAGTTGTTCAGGTAAGTATATCCGAAACAAGATGGTTTAAATATATATTGCTTTCATGCCCTTATATTTCATAAATATGATGCTTTAGGATATTTATGACATTTAAGACTATACTATATAATGTATATGACCTCTGAAATTGACACCGAAATTAGGCAAATATCCCCGAAATTTTCCCGAAATCCGCAATCTGATTTTACATTTTGCCTTCCGACATTAGGCCGACATCCGACATTTAGAACATTGCATGTGTTTTATTCATATTAGTACAGTTATTCCGTGTACTTCATGTATACATATTCATATTATTCACGATAATATCATATCACTGTTACAAGAGTTTAAACCTTAAATGAAGAATAATAAAAGATGATATATGTTATTTATACAAGTTGACTATACTGATACGTCACTAAATATTGTATCATATTCTACATACTGGTAATAACATATAAATGATATAACTCCTATTGATTAGATATATATATATAACTCTTTCTGATGATATTAATTGCTATTCTTGTTATATAATTGTATAAGATTGCAATAGTACCACCGTTTTAACATGCATGCTAGGTACTACTATTGTTATAGCATGAATATAATATTTTTGTATTAGTTATACCGATCGTTAGCATTATTATATTTTATCACGGGTGATTAAACATATATTATATATTATTTTGATTGTACTACTATTATAGTATATTACTGCTTCCTTCATTTTTTTACACACTAGGTTACTTTCTGACGACTTTGGGTTTGCGTGTTCAGGTTGGAGATCCGAGATATCGTAGTACCAGATATTTTACAGGATACACATAGAAGACTTGTCACTGATACTATTCATAGGTATCTTTATTATTCTGTCTTTATTTTCTTATCCCTGTTTCAATATCTATCATGATCACTGACCCCTTTTGCAGGTATTCTTATACTTATTTATGCTGAAATTATTGTGTAAATTATATTTATTTTCCTGTACTAAGGCTTAGCATATAAACGTGGAGGCATTTTCGCTCTACGCATATACGTCGTCGTAGTGTTCCATACCTGCAGAATTGCAGAATTGAGGCGTTACAGATTAGTATCAGAGCCTAAATTCACACTTAATGTGAGTAACCACCTATATCAATAGTCAGGCTCTTACCAACAGTACAAGCAGATTCAGATTAGAACTAATTTGTATTTGGATTTGAGAGTAAAAACTATGAGTACAAGAATACCATTTCGTTGAAAATTCATTCCTTGAGTCTTTTTATTCCCTAATTTCAGTTGTCAATCAGAATATTATGATTTCCTTCTCGCTTTCTCTTCATCCTATTGATTCCAATCATCTATTTTGACTCACGACACTAGTTCTCCACCTCAAGTTCACCTCGATATCAGAGTGGCGCAGTGGAAGCGTCGTGGGCCCATAATATCCTAGTCCCAAGAGCAGTAAATTTTGTTCTCCCACCTAAATTGAAATTTCAAAGACGAAATTTTTTGTAAGGTGGGGAGAAGTGTAATCCCCAGTTTTAGATGTACGTGTCACAGTATCAGTACTCGATATAACGTACAAATTTAATTTGACCTTCGTGTTAGTCAGATTGAACTGATTTCAGCTCTAGATATTATTTTACAATATTTTAGATTTTTAATAATTTTCTACAATTTTTTCTGAATTATTTTGAAAAATCTCTGCAGTCAGGATCGACCGATACCGATAAACGACTCTTCCATTTTTAATTCACAAACGGATTTGAGTTTCTAAAATTTGCTTTCATATTGTTATTCAAAATCATATTTTCTATTTTTCAGTATTTTTGGAATTTTTTCTGAATTAGTCCAAAATCTGGCCAATATGGTGTCGACCGATATTACCAATCGATTTCAGGATTTTTAATTTGCAAACCGACTGAATTTCTTAAATCTGACTTTGCATTACTCCTCAGCGTAATATTTGCTATTTTATAAAAATTTTGAGAGCCGTTCGGAGCTAGTCAAAGTTTAACCCATTAAAGTATTAATTTAATAATATTAATTTAATTTATTATTTCTTTTCTTCTCCCCTAATTCTCCTCTTTCTTTCCCCTTAAGTTAGCCAACCGCCTCCCCTCACTGCCTGCTCTCTCTCTCTCTCTCTTTATCTCTCTTCTCACTTTCTAACTTTCAATCTCTTTCCAATCTCTTTCTAATTCTCTTGACTCTTTAAATATTTTCTTTAATTAAAACTATTCCATCTCTCCTCTCTTCCCTTTTCTTCTTCCACAGCTGACCATCACCTTCACCTCTGACCTCCACTCCCTCATCGGGCAGCCGACGACGCCCCCAGCTCTGGTGACCCCCACAACTGCCATAACCAAGCCATAGCCCTCCATTCCTCCTTCCTACCATTTCCCCCACCAATTTCCACAAATCACCATCTCCTCCATTTTCTTTCTCCTTCAATTAAATCCACTATCATCATAAATTCTCGATCTCCATAAATTTCATCTCAATCTCCACCAAATTCACCACCACTCTTCACTACCATCACCACTACCCAACTTCTCCACCACTCCCTTCACCAACACTACCACCATCAACAACCACCATCTACATCTCCCTCTGCTTCCTCCACCTGGGCTCAGCGCCGCCGGGCCCTATGGTCGCGCCGCCGGCCGGCCAGGTTGGTCACCCTCCTTCCCTTCCTCTCTCTTTCTTTCTTCTCTCTTTTTCCTTCTCTGTTTTGTACCCTTCCCCTCCCTCTCTCTTCCCCCCTTGGATTTAACCCAACAACGTAAACCCAAAACCCAATAACACAATCCAAACCCACTAGCCTATAACCCACATCCACTTTAGTTAATTGGGTATGGGTTGTAGATCTAAACCCGACCTGTTAGAAACCCAAACCCGTTTCTAAACCTAATAAAAGTAAAATTATATTTAAACCTTTTGTAAATTCAATTATTACAATTTAGACCTTATTACTGCATATTTAACCTATTTGTTATGATTTTAGTTTTCAGGCGATATATGGAGCATCCGATGTCCGATTTGGATGATCCTCGAGTCGTTGCGATCATAAGAAGACGAACTACATCCCTGTAATAGCTAGGCAAGTGTTTTATTCTATAAATTATATTTCATCATGTGAAATTAAATAAAGTTACTGATTTATTTAATAAATTATAATTATTGATCACTAAATCATGTAAATGATAAATCTTGATAAATAAAAGAATGTGCGAGACCTTCTAAATATATTTAATAAGAAAATATTTAATTGCTATTATTGATTTAATATAAAATACCGATGAGTTAGTTATATAAGGTAATAATTGACTATAAGATTATTGATAATGACGTCCTAAAATAATAAGTTAATAATTACTAAAATGGTAGTGAAGAATTTGAAAATAAATAATTGTTTATAATTCTTTTATTATACCGATCACAGTAATTATATAAAAGTGGTATACTAAATACTGGTATAACTATATATATTGACATGTTTCCGTTACGCCTATCACCCTGACATGGTCACTGTAACACTACTGATACACAGACATTGTTATGGCATGTTCTTGGACACCGTTATAGATTACATGTATTAATATCATTGTACACGATATACGGACACGCATGTACACTGGGCACTGTTATTTCATATAGACACTTGATACACTTAACACTGTTATTACGTGTACTGGTACCACCAGTTAACGAATACACTACACATGTATTTCATATACCTGTGTCACTGTTACCGGGTAATCAACACTGTTACATGTACTTGTCGAATGAATTTATTTGTATATATGCTTTGGTTGTTCCTGTATTCCTGTTGCATGGGTCACTGTTCCTGATACATGGATATTTTTGTATTTCTGTTACATGACTATATCCTGTTACTGATATCGATATGATAGTCCTGTTATTGTACATGAGTGTTATTGATATGCGATGTGTGACACTAATTGCCAGGTGGACCTAAGCCACGGGGCTACCTTTAGAATCCCACATCTCTTGTTTCTCATTTCTCGTTTTCTGTTATCTTATTTCATGATATCAACAAAGCTTATCTTATTATCGTATTACTTGTACCATGCACCAATCAATTTCTTGATACATTATGTAGTTCAAATATAATAAATATAACTTGAGGATAGGGGAGACTTGAAGGTTGACTAGATCCTATCTGGTGGATGTTCCTGGATTCATATTTGTCCCACTGCAGGGGACATGGTAGTGCTGGCTACCACTTGTATTGTATATAGCTCATTGAGCTCTTGTTTCTTGCTCCTGCCCTAGCGGATAGCCCTGGTCTCAGCAGCCAGGGTTTGTGTAAGATTGTGGTCCTGGGTATGCACGAGATATACTCACCCGACCAGAGCTCCTCGACCATTGAGTTTCCATTAATATAATAAAACAGTATAAATAATAATGACGTCAGGAACGCTTATTATTTGGTCACTCTCATTCGGATAATAGTACTCGTATGCCATGTTCAGATGGATTCGTCTGGAGTACGAGCTCCGATATTAACTGCCAGTGGTATGAGACACCGGAAGAGATTGATTAAAATATCAAGCGGTACTGATTGTTATTATTATATAAATTAAATGACACGCTTGATACATGTAATTATGGTCCATTTATACTTGTTACGCTTTTGCTATCTTATCTGTCATCATGTCACATGTATACTTTGCACTTCTTTTATTCTTCACAGACATGTTATTCACGTAAACATATACTCTGCACTCCAAGTTCCATGAGTTTTCTTCATATCAGTACGGTTATTCCGTGTACTTCATGTATACATATTCATATTATTCACGATACTATCATATCACTGTTACTAGAGTTTAAACCTTTAAATGGAGAATAATAAAAGATGATATATGTTATTTATACAAGTTGACTATACTGATATGTCACTAAATATTGTATCATATTTTACATACTGATAATAACATATAAATGGTATAACTCCTATTGATTAGATGATATTTATATAACCCTTTTCGATATATTAATTGCTATTCTTGTTATATAATTGTATAAGATTGTAACACCATTGTAACATGCATACTAGGTATTACTATTGTTATACCATGAATATAATATTTTTGTATTAGTTATACAGATCGTTAGCATTATTATATTGCATCACTGGTGGTTAAACATATATTATATATTATTGTGGTTGTACTACTATTATAGTATATTACTGCTTTCTTCATTTTTACCACTCATTAGGTCGCTTTCTGATGACCCTGAATTTGCGTACCCAAGTTGGAGATCTGAGATATCGTAGTAACAAACATTTCATGAGATACATATAAGAGACTCATCACCTATGCTATTCATAAGTATCTTTATTATTTGTTTTTATTTCCTTATTTATCCTTGTTTCAATATCTATCATGATCACTGACCCCTTTTACAGGTATTCTTATATTTATGCTAAAATTATTGTGTATATTGTGTTTATTTTTCTATGAACATTGTCACGTACGATGAACATAAACCAAGCAATGAATTTCATTGGAGTGTTCCCTACTGAGCGACGCGCTACATCGGAGCCCGGGTGTAGTGAAAAGTGAGAAAGGGTTGCTAGGTCGTCGTCCAGAAATGACGCGCCACATCGACGCTCAGATGTGGTGTCAAATGAGAAAGGGTTCCCATACTTTTTTAAGCGGGTAAGGGTAAAAAAGTTGCTCATAAATATAGGTTAGGTTAGCATCATGGAACATAAGTTCTCTTACAGGTATATTAGCAAAGTTAGTTGATGCTATGGTTAGACGGAATGTTAGTATTTTGTGTGCAGGAAACTAAGTGGGTAGGTGAAAAAGCTAAAATTATAGAGCCTTGGGGTTATAAACTTTGGTATACTTGTAGAGATAGAAATCGTAATGGGATGGGTGTGATCATAGATAAACAAATGCTTGAGGATGTAGTGGAGGTTAGGAGAAAGCGTGATAGAATTTTACTAGTTAAACTTAATTTAGGCAAGGAGATTTTTAATGTTATTAGTGTCTACACCACAAGTAGGACTTGATGAATCTAATAAGCGTCAATTTTGGGAGAATTTAGATGAGATTGTGCAAGGCATGCCTGATAGAGAAAAAATTTTCATAGGCGGTGACCTCAATGTAGGAACTAGTCATTATGGGTTTGATAGTGTACTTGGAAGATTTAGTTTTGGAAAAAGAAATGAACCAGGTAACTCGATTCTAAATTCACTTTGTCCTATGATTTGATCTTAGTGAATACTTGATTTAGGAAGAGAGACTCACTTGATCACTTTTAGAAGTGGATCAAGTGCGAGTCAAATAGATTTCTTTTTAATTAGAAAAGTAGATAGAGGTTGTATGAATTGTAAGGTAGTACCGGGTGAGAGTGTAGTAACCCAATATAGATTCTTAATTTTAGATGTCCGGATTAGAAAGAGATTTAGAAAGATTAAACATAAGTTAGATCCTAAGATTAAGTGGTGGCGGCTAAAAGAAGGTAACCAAGGAGTTTTAGTAGATTGAGTAGTACATGAAGCGGATTAAAAAGCCCAAGAAGATCCCAATACAACATGGAACAAAATTGCTAGCTGCATTAAAAGAGTCACGGGGTGGTGCTCCACCATATAAGGACATATCATGGTAGAATGAAGAGGTAAAAGATGCCATTAAGATCAAACGAGACTCTTACAAAGATTTAAAGAAAAATTGTGATGGAGTGAGTTTTGAGAGGTATAAGTTAGCTAAGGAGGCTAAAAAAGCTGTTCAGAATGCAAGAGCTAAAGCATACAAAGAAGTGTATGAGAAGTTAGAAACCAAAGACGTTGAAAAGAATATATATAGAATTACCCGAATAAGGGAGAGAGACTAGAGACTTATGTACTGTGATGTGTGTCAAAGATGAGGATCAGAAGGTTTTACTTCGAGATAAATAAATCAAAGAAA
This sequence comes from Agave tequilana, assembly GCA_038442645.1. Taxonomy (NCBI): domain Eukaryota; kingdom Viridiplantae; phylum Streptophyta; class Magnoliopsida; order Asparagales; family Asparagaceae; genus Agave; species Agave tequilana. The sequence goes on from JAVJIF010007598.1 coordinate 92,993, forward strand.
GATAGAGAGAGTATTTTGACAAATTATTCAATGATAAGTTCTACTCAAGATTTGGATGACCTTACCTTTCAGTGCCAGGATATGAACCGTAATTATATGCGCAAAATTAACGAATCTGAAGTTAAAGAGGCCTTGAAGAGGATGAAGTCAAGGAAAGTTATTGGCCCGGATGGAATCTTATTGAGGTATAGAGATGCTTAGGAGAGGTGAGCGTGAGATGGCTGACAAACCTCTTTAACAAGATCTGACTTACTAAAAAGATGCCAAATGAGTAGAGGAAGAGTTACCTCAGTACATCTCTATAAGAACAAGAGTGATATCCAAAGTTGTTCAAACTATCGTAGAATAAAATTCATGTGACACACCATGAAGCTTTGGGAAAGGGTAATTGAACACATGTTAAGGCAAAATGTTAAAATATCAGAGAACCAGTTTGAGTTCATGCCGGGGCGATCGACGACAGAGGTTATTCATTTGTTTCGTGAACTTATAGAACAATTTCGAGAGAGGAAAAGAAATTCGCATATGGTCTTTATTGATTTAAAAAAAAAAGCTTATGATAAGGTGCAAAAGAGGTATTATAGTGGATATTAATGAAAAAGGGAGTCCCCATCAAATATATTGACATAATTAAGGACATGTACAATAAAGTAGTGGCAAATGTCAGAACTGGTGGAGGCATAACAAGTGATTTTTCTATTACAATTGCATTGCATCAAGGATCTATATTGAGTCCATTCTTATTTGGCATAGTGATGGATGAGCTTACTAGAGCTATCCAGAATGAGATATCGTAGTGTATGCTATTTGCTGATTATATTGTCCTAGTCGATGAGACGAGGGTTGGGGTAAATGTCAAATTGGAGCTATGGAGGCAAACTTTAGAATCTCGAGATTTTAGATTAAGTAGGGCCAAAACAGAGTATATGGAGTGTAAATTTAGTAAACAGAGAATCTGAGATTATAGTATTGTGAGACTAAATGGATAAGAAATATCGATGAGCAGTCATTTTAAGTACTTGGGTTCTATTATCCAAAAGGATGGGGAGATCAATAGTGATGTCAACCATAGGATCCAAGCCGGTTGATTGAAATGGAGGAGCGCAACAGGAGTTTTATGTGATCGTAACATTCCATTATGGCTGAAGCGAAAGTTTTATCAGACTGGTATTAGGCCAGCTTTGTTATATGGCACAAAATGTTGGACTATAAAGAGACATCATGCCCAGAAAATGAGTGTAACAGAGATGCGCATGCTTCGTTGGATGTGTGGCAACACGAGGAGAGATAAGGTGAGAAATAAGGATATTCGTACTAAAATAGGCGTAGCCTCTATAGAAGCGAAGGTGAGAGAAAACCGCCTACGATGGTTTGGTCATGTGCAAGGTAGACCTACAGATGCACCAGTCCGACGAGTAGAGCGTATCAAATTAAGGCAAGTTAAAAGAGCGCAGGGGAGACCGAAGAAAACATGGATGGAGGTAACACAACAAGATATAAAGGCTAAAGGTCTTAGTGAAGGCATATTGCTCGATAGGAATGAGTGGAGAAAGCTGATCCATGTGCCCAATCCGGCGTAATTCTCTTTTGGTTCATGTAGCCTATCCCAAATACTTGGGACAAATGGCTTAGTTGTTGTTGTGTTTATTTTTCTGTATTGGGCTTAGCGTATATACGTGGAGGTATTTTCGCTCTGCGTATATATGTCGTCGTAGTGTCTCCGTACCTGCAGAATCGGGGCGTTACACGTACAATGTAATCTATTAGCTCCACACTTGCTAGGTTGCATTGGGTATGAATAGAGGATATGGACCCGACATGATAAAGTTACATGGATATGGAAAAACCTAAAAATCCAAGATATGAATGTCTGTCTCAATTAACGTTATCCAAGATAAGACATACTACAGTTAAATGGATACGAAAATAATAGTAGTATTTTTGTCCGACTTAATGTCATCTATATCTAACATGGATCTGTCAGGATATACTGATTCTTAAAAAACACAATAACTCGGGTAATATAAAAGATTTCCAGGTAATATAAATCAATAATTGTGACAGCAATCATAATTCTTCAGTAAGAAAATGGACAAAATATATAAATGCATCGACAAGACGAATAGAATTGTGGATCTATCACTCATGCATTGGATATTGGTTATAGATACATCTCCTTTATCAAAGTATCCGTGCAAGTGCAACACAGAAAAAATGCTTACTATTTATAAAGTTCGTTTGCATGTATGCTACTCATTTTAACGACCTTAAGGTCACATTGATCTACACAGTAATGGACTTGACCTAGATGCAGGGTTCCATACAGCTTTAATTCAGGTATATATACTGCAAAAACTGTCAACATAATGCAACAGTTCATCTTGCTAAAATTATGTAGTTCAAAGGACAATCTCACATAAAAATGGCAAGGTACAACATTTAGGTTCACTTCCAGTTAAAATGCACAAGGATTTAAGCATTCAGTTTTGAACCCAAACTAACCAGAGTGTAAAACCGAGTATAAATGTATCACAGACTAGTAATGCAAAGGAGGAAGAGGCGCAGATTCGAGTACTACTGAGATGCATAAAAATCAAAATGAAAAATAAAAGTTATCCACTTCTTCAAGCCTTACAAGACAAACAATTCATCTTCAAACTCTTTGAGAAACTCTTTTTGATCAATTAAATCAATCACATCATAAACCATATTACATAAAAGCCCAAGTGTTCAGAAACCCAAAAGCAAAAGCTACAACACCACACGTCTTCAATTCTTAATCATAAACTAGCATCAAATATTCACTATAGAGCACTTTAAATCAGCACAATGACAAGAAAAGGTGTTAAACTTTAAAAAATATTAAGTATATCGATAACTACACAAGTAAACTATTACTTCCACATCAGTTTTTGATCCTTCACACAATAAAATGGGGTCCACTAAATCGAGAAACCAGATGTAAACCAGACAGCCTACCCCAAATACTTGGGACAAATGGCTTAGTTGTTGTTGTAGTAGATGTAAACCAGACATCAACCCTTAATGTCAAATTCCTGGCAGAAGTACCTAAGATCAAGAGCTAGACATGTTACAAAACCTTGATGGCAAGTTGGCAGACAGGAAAGTCAGCCTATTCTAAATATGAATTTTAATCAAATCCCATAAAAGAGAAACCTGCATAGTTCTTGGACCATGAAATAAAATCTAGACAGAGTTAACCAAGATGATATGACTTTCCATGGAGACTTGGGTTCATCTTCAAAGTAAAAAATGACCAGAAGAGCCAAATGGACCAAAAAAGTGCTTACAATTTTCAAACATCAATCATATTTGAACATTTCATGCAACAAAAGGTAACAAATAGTTTAAGTTAAAACATAAGTAACATGAAGACTAGGCCAAAGGAGATGAGAGAATGTTGTCAATAAAATATAAGATACATTAATGAAGGACAAAGGGAAAGCACAAAGGGAAATGTAATAGGAAAAGTCCGCAGTTCAGTGAGATGTGTTTAAATTTCATTCTAAATAAGGTATATTACAGATATTGTTTAAAAAAAAATGAAATTTACTTCAGTTTGCATATTAAGGTATGGGAAGAGGAGATGAAATGAAGTAAAACAAGAAGAAAACAATTGATAACAACTAAAGCAGATATATAGCAACTAGAAGATTTAGACAAAAGTTGATTAATTCAGTTAGGCATGGCATTTTACCTGAGATCCGTACCCTTCCGAAGACCTCTCAAACCGAGGAACAAAGGCAGGACCTCTGTTCAAACACTTATCCTTAGATCTTGGAAGACTTCAATCACATTAATTCTACCCAATCCAGCAGACATAAAGCTACTAGGAAAGCATGATATACCAGTTTTGGATTTGAGTTATTGTGACTGGACCTGACCTCGACTGGTTACCAATGTTGGGATTGTGTCTCATATCTAGTTTAGCATCTATGTGAGCTTTGTGCCTATTGGGCCTTTTGGTCGTGATCACTTAGTGGTATAGGCTACCACTAAGTTATGAGTAGTGCTAGGGTTTCTTTTGTAGCACTATATATAATCAATGAGATGAGAGGGAAAAGGTGAGATCTCTTGTACTCTTGTAATTGTTCCTTTCTCAGTGGATTTTGCCTCGATGATACCCCATGAATGTAGGTTGGTTTGGCGAACCACGTTAAATCTGGTATTCTTCTCTTCTTCGTGATTTGCTCATCTTGTATGCTTGAAGTTATCAATCCATGGCGTGTTAAGATCGTCGGTTGAGTACTCAATCCCAACAAGTGGTATCAGAGCTACGACGATGGATTCATGTTCGAGTACTCAAGATGGAGATGTCACATCGATAGTAATCGACAGATGCATCAAGGCAAAGAAGAAGACATAAAAACTTTAGATATGTTGCAAGGGATAGGTCAATGACTGACAGAGTACATCGATCAAGGTGGAGCTGTCGAGGTTCATGGATGATAAGATCAGATTTTTGTGCAAGAGGGACAACAATCAAAAGGTTACGTTCGGATGGTCACCAATGACGAGCAAGCCAAGCTCACAGTGGCCATGCAAGGCAGCCTGCGACAGCATATGGATTCAAGCAGGTTGGTGATCGAGGCACGCGAGAAGGCTCATAGTGACTCGTGACAAGAGCCGCACAAGAGGTGTGGTAGCACATGACGATCGGTGAAGGTGCAAGTGCAACAGTTTGAGCGACTGGCAGCACAAGCGAGACAGCGCAACTGGTTGGGTTCCATGGTTGTTGGTTCTTGCATGAAGAAGAAATGGTTTTTTTTTGGATCTTGTGTGTAGGCCAAACATGGGAACAAGACCAAAAGGAAAGGCTTCACGTGATCGTTGCTATGTGAAATGATTTGCTGCAATCAGTCGTGGGAAAGAATAGCAAACAACAGTGAGAAAAGGAGAATATTATTGAAGGGTTTAAAGTGCAATCAAAGGATGAAATTGATCGGAGTGTGGACCGAACAATCAGAGTCGGATTTAGGCGATCCAGGGGCGCATATGTTTTTCAGCGTTCCGGACGCAACGTGGATGCGAGTCGAGAATATTCCAATGTTTGTAGCGGGTTTTGTACAAATCGACGAGGAATCGACACTGATCACAGAGACCGGGTAAAGGTCAAAGTTGTGATGGGCGAGTCGAGACACGGTGAGATCGTGGCAGAAATTGGTGGTTCTATCATGGCTGAGATCATCAAGAGCAGGGCGATGAATTTGATAAACATCAATACAATGACGGATCTACAGTCGATGACTGATGGAAGGAAGACCATAACGGTGTATTGGCGAGAAGTTTAATACAGACGATTAGTCTCAAAAGAGAAGACATCAATGAAAAGGTGGACTATAACCAATAATCGATGGAAGACCACGACGGCGACAATGTTTGCATAAGGTTGGTAAGACAATGGCGGGATTTATGGCGGTTCCTCAAGACTGGTGATAGGCCTAATAGTCGGGAAGGCATCACAAAGCTAGCACTGCCTAGTGGCGGCAATGATGCAAAAAGGAGTCTGCAAGAACACAAGCGTGGGTGGCACGGTTGATGCATACGAGATTTGCAACTTCGTAGCTTGGAAGGGGTGTTACTTCAAGACATGGTTCGCTAGAGAAGTGGATGACGAGATCAACAGACTATCTCCAGTTTGTGTGGCTTATCGTATTTTGAGTCAAGATGGAGATTATTGGGATTATCTTGTACCGATTTAGCATCTATGCGGGCTATGCGCCTAATGGGCCTTTTGGTCGAGATTACTTAGTGGTGTGGGCTACCACTAAGTTATGGGTAGTGCTAGGATTTCTTTTGTAGCACTATGTCTCTCATATGTTAGATGAGAAGTGGTTTTGAAGATGATGTAAATTAATGAGATGAGAGGGAAAGGATAAAGTGAGAAAAACTTGATAAACTTCATTCTCTTGTACTCTTGTAATTGTTCCTTTCTTATAGTACATTTCAGATGGATGATGCCTCATGGATGTAGGCTGGGTTTAGCCAAACCACGTTAAACTTGGTGTTGTTCTTCTTCTAGTTGTTATTATCTATCTTGTGTGCTCAAGGTGATCGCCGGTGGGGAACTCAATCCCTAACAACCAATAGTCGGCTCAGATTATGCACCACATATCTTGCCCCCCCCCCAAAAAAAAAAAGAAAAAGTAAAGAAAAGAAAAGAAATATTGATTTGGGTCACAGCCGCAACCTTAGACGCTCTTTGTATGGAGAAGAAGAGAGGTGAGGCCCTAAACCCATTATTATCCAACCCACTTCATTTAACTTACACCATGGTCCGCCCGTAAGTGGCACTCTGGTCAGCCTTGGGCTCGTAAGAGCTCCGCTCACCCACAGGTCGACAGTTCGAGCCCTCGCGTGCGTGTGACATTGGGTACCTTCATGCTCCCCTTAACTAGCAAAAAAAATTATAACTTACATGGTTTAATATATATATATATATATATATATATATATATATATATATATATATATATATATATATATATCAGAAATATGTATATATATATCAGAAATATGTATATTAGCCGACAGCTGAGAGTCCCTCTCAGCCTGCGGTGACGTGGCACATTATGAGCCACATAATTCGACAATCTAAAATGACGCCCCGCTTTTGAAAATAATTGAAATTACTAAAAGCCCCTATCGTTTGTCTTTTCTTGAAATGATGTATTAGTTTTATATTCTTTATTATCTCTCTGCGCCTCCTCACGCTGTCAGATCTAGATTTTTGACTTGTAGAGAATGTCGTTCTAAAAAAGCGAGAGAAGGATCAGATATTAATTTTTAGTTGCAGACCTAGATCTCCAGCAGCTATTTTGACAGGTTCATGTTCCTTGGGATGTCAGCTTCAATATTTTCATCGTGATTCTTTTTTTTCTTCTTCTTCTTCTTCTTCTTTCAAAGGAAAACCTATCTGAAATTTTTCATCATCAAAAATATTGGCTATTCGATTTAAAATCTGAAAGACAAAATAAAATACACATAAATATATAACCAATCTATCAGAGATGCTACTGAAGTCGCAGTTAAAAAATTATTTTAAAAGTTGTCCTTTTCGTCAGGACTGCGACTTTGGTCGCATTCATAATAATAAATTGTCAGATAAAATTGAATTCTATGATCATAGTCGCAGTATGAAATTTCATCTTCCAACCATTTGTTTTACAAGACGACGACTAAAGTCGCAATCCAATTAAAATTTATTAATGAAAAGACTGCGACCTTGGTCGCAAAAATGAAAAATAAGTTATAAAATACTGCGACCAAGGTCGCAGTGTTATCAAACAAAACTTTTCAAAAAGACTGCTATTACATAATACTGCGACCAATGTCGCAGTCTTCGGTCGCAGTCTTCTAACCATCTTAATTACTTAACTTTCGAGACCTTGTTCACTGCTTCAATTGACTATGTCTCTTGTTTCATGGAATGCGACCATGATCGCAGTATTCTATTTAGATTACTTAATAAAAAATATTATGACCAAGGTCGCATTGTTATCAAACAAAACATTCTCAAAGAGACTGTTGTTACATAAAACTGACCGAAGCCGCAATCTTCTAATCATCTTAATTAATTAACTTACGAGATTATTATCATTGCTTCAATTGACTGTGACTCTTATTTCATAAGACTGCGACCATGGTCGCAGTGTCTTATTTAGCTTAGCAAGGTCGAAAAAATACTGCGACCCTAATCGAAAAAATAAAAAAAAGGCTGCAACACTGCGACCAAAGGTTGCAATGTAAAACAAAAATAAATCTAAAAAGTGAAAATGATATTAAAAAATTTAAATCCAAAATTTTTCTTTTCATAAACTGGGACTTCGATTGCAGTTTCAGAAAACAAAAAAATAAAATAAAATAAACTATTTCAAGTCGCAGTAATAGATTTTTACTGTGATTAAAACATCTTTAAAAAAAACTTGAACATTAATGCTACCATGGTTACATTCTTTTAAAATAATTTATTTTTCTAAAATTTAGTAATCAAGATCTGTAATTTTTTTGTTTGAAAAAACTCAAAATTTTTATATCTGCAATTTTTTTAGTGGAGAAACAGTTGTAGCCAGGTTAAAAGTGAAACTGAGGGTATTTTAGTCATTGGGCAACGAAAGGTGGTTGAGGGTCTCCTTTTATCGCCTAAATTTTTGACTTCTCTGCGGCTAATATGAAGCCAAGTCATGCCGGCTGAGAAACTCTCTCAGCTGTTGGCTGAGGTACAGTAACCCCTATATATATATATATATATATATATATATATATATATATATATATATATAAGTGTCGGTATCGTATCAAGTTTTGAGGTACTCAATATGATATTAATCGGTTTATGATATTGCAATATTGACGTTCCATATTAAGAATATTGATATTAAAAATCATTGACTGATACTGAGATTTTAAACTATGACTTAAACCTATGCAACCTGCTTCTTTATAAATGGGCTAGGGCATCACTCAAACCCATTCCTCCTCTCTTCTTGATGCAAAGAGCGCCTAAGGGGCGGTGTGTCCTAAAGCGACAAGTGACCCAATTGACTATAGAGGCAGCTGGCAACAACAAGAGACTATGGTAAATACGTTTGGAAAGGTAGGTAGGAGTTTGCTACCTAAATATTTGATACTAGACCCATTAACCTATTCAGCCTAACAAAAGGGAGCACACAATCTAGATCCCAACCTTAGACCTGTAGCAAATTCCAGTCCAAAATCAGATGCGCATAGATTTGCACTCGGTCTAACCTGATGACAGCTTGTTAGCAGTTTAATGGAAATATTTACGGGGCTTATATGTTGTTATTCTAGGATCACTATTGAATGAATAGATAGGTTATTATACATTATCCCAAGCTGTGTGAAACCAAGTGGTGCGGGCCCAATGTAACTTGTGTGACCTACTCAAAAATGCTTGGGAAAATGAAAACAATACATGAAGCCCCTAATTTATGAAGAGTTGAGAGAAAGAACATATAAACTACTAAATTAGCATGAAGCTCCCATTGTGACATTTACTCGAACAGCTTACAAGAATAAGTCATAACTATTACTTTTTTGCGAGTCCACCTACTTCATTGCATCCATAATAAAACATCAAGGGGGAAAAAGCTGATGCAGGTATAAAAGATAATGGGTACGGAATTAGGGTGTTAGATTGAAGCCGACCAACATTGTCGAGGTCAATCTTACAATGTCGCTCGTCAAATCAAAAACTGAGGGAACCTTCGTGTCCATGGTTAAATGAAACTGAATTTATTGGGTTTTTTTAATCTAGAAATTCTCTCTTCTGTAGCTAAAAAGAACCTCATTAATTTTTGTAACTACCATAATATGGAGAGGTACTTTCCCTTAAGTGCCCACAATACTGTTGGCGAGCTCTTCATTCTTGTAACATTAGCTTTCTTTGATTTGAAATTGCAACATTAATTTCCATGCCTTTTGAGAATGTATCAATTAACTGCTTTCAAATTTTAATGAAAACAATACAGCTTTCTATTTAGAGTTTGCCCCATATTTGATAACAATTATTTCAGAATATGAACATACCTTGGAGTAATGAGAGAGTGGATTATAAGAAATGTGGGGTGTGAGTGTATAATGGTTACCAAGAGAGGGTTACATGGCCTGTTTATTTCACTTTTATGAGTAATATAGGTATAGAATTAATAGCCATTGTTAATAGCATGTATAAGATTTGTTAGTTACTTTTATCATTACATATGCCTGAACACAAATACGTATACACGTGCCAAAATATCTGCAGTTCTGTGTGTTGTTGGAGAACTTCATTTACCGTGGACTCATTAATACATTAGAAAATGTTTTACTTACCACTGATAGTCCTTTTCATGGGACTCCATGGTTCCATTCCCTCATAACGATAGATTTTCATATGCAAATCAACTAAAGGTCGAGCATAGCGCTTCCTTCTCTTGATTGCATCACCCTCCTCATAGATACTCTTGTGATGTTTATGACACGCAATTGCAAATGTGTACTTCCCCCTCCAAAGATATCTGCAAATACAAGTGCTACATAAATATCATTTGTGATAAACAATTGGTTTGACTGTAAGAGGGTAGTCAAAACCAGATAACAACCCACCTTTCAAGAATAAGTAGCGGGTCAACAATAAGCTCCATTTTCCCATCAATCCAAATACTGTATTGAGCTTGAGGAAATAGTCTGTGAGTTATTATCTTAGGAACTTTCCCATTCCTTCTAGGCTCATCATATGGTGGATTGTGTAGCGTCACAAGACGCCAAATACCAACCCATTTCCCTCCTTCCGAGTCCACCTTGATGCTAACATTTTGTTTTATAAAATTAAGTGATTTTTCATCGACCACCATCAGAAAGCAGAAGAGCTTTTGAGAACGAGCGCTAATGTTTGATGGCTGATGTGGGGTGTCATAGCCATCAAAAATGCCAGAGGCAACCACAAACCTACACTTTTTTACATACTTTACATCTATGGCATCCATGTCGCCACCTCCATTTTTTATGAATCCACAATGAACCTGCAAAGAAAGTTGATGGAATCAGTACACCAAGAATCAAGGACTTGAGTTGAATGTAACTTGTATTTGGAATAGATCGCACAGCCCAGAAGCGTCTATTTTTGTGTGTGCGCGAGTGTGTGTTTGTAGATCTTATTGTGTGTTTGTGCATCAAGCTCATAAATCAATGACCATGTACAAGCTTTAATTCATATGTGTAATCATATGCTATGTCAGCATGTGCGCAAGAGTCTCCGTCTATGTTGAGTCTGCTGCTGTAATGCATGCATACGAGCTCATAACTCATAACCTTTTCTTATATGTATGATGTATCATGCATAAATTGAAATACAGAGGCCTTAAAAGATCGCAGCAATTTCCTCCTGTCTGCAGATTATCATCTAAACAGAAGATCAATCCACAGCATGTCTTCTGGTACAAGGAAAGCAGATACATGCTCATGACATATTTGAGAAATATCCTATAGTAACAGTAGCCCTACAGTTTTCTACTCTTTGCTTATGCTCAAAATCCAGGTACAAACTTATTTTTCCGATATTCTCATCTAGCCAACCTTAAACCAGGATCCAATTAGAAGCTAGTCGAATTCTCTAGTCAACTCCCAAGTTTCTGTGTTAGAATTTTATAAGCACACAATAAGAATACCTTGTGCCATAACCTGCACATAAAAGTCAAGCATCATAATGAAAAAAAAACCACTCTCTATCACTATGATCATAAGCACCTTCAACAATTTAAACATCATGAGTATATTAAGGTCAAGCACAATCTTGACATTTTCAGCAACAATTCCTCAAGGATGAACACCACATATTCCAAATTAGCTCCAACTTAATATAACTGTCAAAATTAGCATGGGAGAGCAGGTCTCTTGTCATGAAAGCTTCATATCCTTGAAAGTCATAAAACTATATGTAACAGACATATATACCAAACATTTTCAACTTGATGGTAACTTAACTAAGAATGTAGATTAATGAAGGAACCTCATATTAACTGGAGTAGATTTAATGTGCAAAGTGATGTGAAACAGTGCCCGTGTGTGAATCAGAGATCTGTGATAAAATAAACTTTGCTACGTTTCACCAACTATCACGATCTTGATTAGGAAAATAATTAAAACTAATAATGCAAGATGATGGTTTTAGCAAAACGTGAGAGTGCAATATCACTGTTCTCAATTTAAAATAAAATGATGCAAATACTAGTTATGATGGCAAAACTTGTAAAATAAATATAGATGACCACCAAACTCAATGTGAACATGTCCACATAACTCACAATTTAGTGGCGACAGATATAATTGATAAAATAGTAGAGACAAAATTCAAACCCACAAATAAATAAATCGTGTTAAGAAAATTTACCTACTGAGAGTCACAGAGATCTCAGTGACTTGAAGTAGACATTGGTACGAAGATCTCGTCATCACGAACACAACGGCTTGAAGATCGCCTGAGTCGGAGTTCGGATGTGAGAGTTACGGCTCTTAGATGAAGAGAGGCGAACCCATTACTGTAGCACGGGTCGGATCAAACTGTAGCAATGGGAAGATGACTTAAATCCAATAGCTTCTTTAGTATAAATCCGGATTGGGGATCGATGAAAACGGGTCGGGTCTTTTCTGAATCCAAACCCGAATTGAACTTTCTTCTTCTATTTGTTGCAGGCAGCAGTTCGAGAGGTGGCGAGGCCTCGATGACGACATCAGAGGGGAGGCAACGACGCAAGTGTGGAAGAAGGAGATTGCAGGTGGAGGGAGAGAGGCTGGGCGGTGCAAGTGTAGGCGGTTGTCGGCACCGAGAAGGAGCCGGAGGTTGGGATGAAGATGATAGCGAGCACGGCGAGACGGTGGTGCCAGTTGGAAGTCAAGGTGGCTAATCCTAAGAAGAAGAACGAGGTGGTGGTGGAGGCACGTGGCCAGTTGTTGGGTTAGGATCTCTGGTGTAATGAGAGAGAACGAGGGGGAGAGAAGGGTTTCCGGGATAGAGAGAGGGAGAGAGAAACTAGATTAGGGTTATGGTTTTTTAAATAAGGTAGGAATTAAATCCTAATCAAATTTGAGATAACAAAAATGTCACACAAAATAATTTTCTCAAAATTCTTCATTCCTTCATTGTTTGATACAAGGCTTTATATAGGCTTCGATAAAATTTAAATACAACTCAAACTCCTAATTAAAATAAAAATACAACTCCCAAATAAAGAAACTAAAAGACAAAAATAAATAAAGAAAAAATACATAAAATTACACAAATTCTTCTTAAAGCTTTTATCTACTTTGGATCTTGTTCCTTGGATGTCCACATCAGAAAGATTGTAATTTATTAAAAAACATTATATGCTAGGTTGAAGTATATAGTTTGATCTGTAGCTTCATTGTTTTATCATATTAGTGCTCTCAGTATTATTGTATCTCAAGTCTAGACAAAGTACAAAAATGAATTTGAATCTTATCATAAAATGTTTGTGTATATGACTGTAGCATAAAACTTATTCTTCTTGTAATTTATGGCAACTTGAGAAAAAACTAAGTTGGATCTCTTTGAAAAAGATCATAAAACGGCATCCCCATTGTGCCACACTATCCCACTGCAACAATAAGTGAACAAGACTGGTTAGCTCAGGCATTACACCAATGGGTTGCACCGATGCCATACCAGTGCAATGATAAGACAGCAAGGGCGGGACATGGACTTCAAAGGAAGATTTAGTGTCAAATAGACATAGTGATTATAGGAAAGGGAAGGATAAGAAGCTTGTCCGTGATAGTAGAATTAGGATAGCTACCTGCTTTACTGGATCAGTTAAATGAATGGCAAGGTCCATAAAGTGATTAATCAAAGAGGCTGCCTTGTAAAGATTGGCACGAGTGTAGAATGACAAAAAGTTTTAAATTATAAGTTAGAAAAGATGGAAGCAAAGAAAGTTCAGTATAGGCTAGAAGCTAAACCTAAAGTTTATGACAATTTATATAAGCTAACAGCTTAACAGAAATAGAGAGACATAAACTTTGCTAAGATAAGAGAAGATAACAATGAACAATGAACATTAGTATAAGAATTAAAAAAAACAAAGAATTCATCATTTTAATATTTTAAATAGTGAAGATAACAATGAACATTAGTATAAGAATTAAAAAGGCATACAATATAAATAATTAAGAATTTTGAAAAAAATAATGAGAGAAAGTTATAACCAAAACTATTAAATAATTAAGAAATAAGCTTTTGAAGACTTGTAGGAACTTATTGTCATTACAAGATGTTTTACTTGCCAATATAGTTGTTATCTACGGTTGCGACCATAAAGAGGTGAGAGAATTAATAAATCGAAGAATACACATTTGTCTAACTTTTGCGCGCTAAAAAGTGAGTCAAAACTGGACTCCAAGTCCGTAAAATGTGCCAGAGGCATTTCAACTACAGCTTTAAGCCGAAGCAAAGCACACATTGGTTGTTTCACGATAGAGCTCCGCTTTAGCAGAGCTTTTTGAGGCATTTTACAACAGTTCTTATGACTGCTCCTATCCTTCTCTCTCCTAAAATTTCTCCTTATCTCCCTCTCTACAAAAACTTATTGCCATAATCAAAGCACCACTCAAATTCGAGAAAGCTTCACTAATAAATCTAAAATCCTTATCAATTAAAGCATTTATTAAATGATTGGATGAATTAAAATTGTATAAACGTGACAATGATATTGTAATATTCTAAATTGCAGGTATTAGTAGAAAATAAGAAAGATTAGCTTCAGAACTCCTTGAATTAGCTCAGCAAAAGAGATGTTGTGAGCATGAGAGTCATCACAAGTATAAGGGTGTCAAGTGGGTCATGCCGGGCCAGGCGGGCCAACAGCCCGGCCCGCCCCGCCCGGCCAAAAGGGGGCGGCCCCGACCCAGGTTCCATTTCTGGAACCCGGTCCTGCCCACGACCCGGTGACCCGGACCTGGGCTAGACCCGAGTCGTGCCGAACTGGTCTTATTAAAAAAATAAAAAAATAAAAAACTCTTAAAAACTCTAAAAATTCTAAAAAATTCTTAAAAATTACTAATCCAAGTTGTGAAAAAATTGCTAAAAGAAATTACAAGTTGTGAAATGAACATGTAAAATTTTTATTAATGATCCAATAAAATGGATAATGCATAAAATACACTTGAAGCATAAATTAATTTTTTTTAAATTTATCATTAATAAATTAAAAAAAGTACAAGTCTTCGTACATTTTATCATTCATAATAAAAAAATACAAGTCTTCATTCATCTTCTGAGGAGTCTTCTGGAGAATCTTCGATGAGATCGTCAATTATTTTATTTTGACTTCTCTTTTCCACATCCAGCCAGTCCTTCCTGCATATGGTCATCTCGATTGCATCCGACATCAAAAGGTTCCTCATATCAATCAGTACTCGATCACATGTACTAAAAGCAGACTCTGATGCTACTTTAGATGCCGGAGAAGTTAATAAATCAAGTGCCATGATGAAAATCATAGGATAAGTTGATGCATGTGATTTTCACCATGTCAAAATATTAAAATTATATCCTGAGTCTGGATCAATCTCAGGAGTTATGGCACGTTAGATATAATAATGAAGTTCATTTAAAGAATCAAAAGTTCTAGATTTTTTTTAAAAGCTGATAAAAAACCTGAAAAATGAACTTCTACTACTAGATGCTGAAAAAGTTTGAGATGAAGAAGATGGTTTATTTTCATAAGTAATTTCATAAAAATCATACAACTTATTTATAAAAGAATCAATATCTGCCCACATTAGGGCAAGATTATCCTCATAATCCATTCTTTCTTAAAAAATTTCACGTAAAAATTTACATCCATTAAATTTAATCGTAGGATCCATAATAACAACAAAATAAAAAATAAAAAATTCTTTAAAATATTTATTAATTTTTTTATGGGAGCAATATTATCTCTAACAAAATCATTATTTCTACATTGAGAAAATATTTCACTCATTTCAGTTAACTCATAAAATACTAAACTTGTCATTTGATAATAAATACCAAAAAATAATTTTGTTATTCTTTCAAATTTTTTCAAAAATTCACAAATTCACTCACAAATTTTCTATTCCTCATCAGAAATAAAACAGTTAGACAATTCTACAGAAATGAACCTATTTATTCCCTCCTTGTAAGGAATCACTTACATATTATATGTCAAGTTCTAACGAGTTCTTACATCTTGAGGTAATTTTTTAGCAAGTAACCTAAGCCCGAACAAATTTGTCTAAAGGTTTGTCTTTTAGGCCGCTACTTTTAATAAATATAATAGCATCTCCTAATTTTTAAATATAATCATTAATTAATTTCAAGCATCTTGTGCACACAAGTTAACAATATGACAAATGCATCGAATATGAAAAATAATAGGTATATAAGGAACAGTGCTAGGTATATTAGAAGAAGCATTAAAATCTGTGTATTGTGTGAATGAAATTTGAGGAATGTCGTCCAGTGGCAAATTTAGGGCTTCCCACTGATCATTACTAAAACTAAAATTACCACGAAATCTAAAATCAGAAGATTGACTAGTTCCAGCTGACTAATAATTGGCATCTATTTTTTTGCTAGTTTTTAATTTTACAAGAATATAAATACCGAATTAAGAGCTTGTAGAGCTTGAGGACTTGAGGCTTGAGACCTTGTGAACTTAAGAGCTTGTAGAGAAAGCTTGTAGAGCTTGAGGACTTGAGAATTTTAGAAATTTTTTGGAGATTTAAAAGATTTTTCTTGTGACGAAATGGGGTGAAAAAGATGAAGTATTTATAGAGGAGAAGAGGAATAATTTTTTGCAATCTTTTTTTGCAAAAAACCAATAAAACAGCCATATACCCGTTCGGGTATTTGCAAAAAAAATTGCAAATACCCCCAACGGCTACAATAGCCGTTGGGGCTGATCTGGGGGGTTTCTGCAAAAAAAATTTGCAGAAACCCCCTCCCCGCCCCCAACGGCTATAATAGCTGTTGGGGAATTGGCCAGGCTGGCCTGGGCCTGGTACCCAACGCTATTATAGCCGTTGGGATTCCCGAGCCTGGCGCGGTCGGGCCTTGGGCCACCTTTGGCAGACCCGGGCCAACCCAGCCTCTACCCGGACCAAAGCCGAGTCTGGCCCGGGTCCTTCGTGGGCCGGGTTAGGGCCGAGCCACCCAGGGTCGTGCTTGTTCGGGTTGCCAAGCCAGCCTGGCATATTTGACACGGCCTGGGTCCTTCGTGGGCTGGGCCACGGCCACGGCCACCCCGGGCCGTGCCCGGTCAAGTTGCCGGGCCGACCCGGCACATTTACACCCTTAAACAAGCACCCAAGGGGCAGCCACCACATGAGCAGCCCACATGCACAAGGGATAGCAACTGAAGCCCATGGCTAATGTGACACATAGAGCAAAGCCAAAGCAACAACCGAGCAAGGGGCAGAGCAGCAGCACAGGGCATGGCACGACCAAGTTCAAGGGACAGCCAAGACAAAGCAACAGAGTTCAAAATTCCATTTGGGCAATTCAATACAAACACATGGCGAATTCAAAGCCAACAAAAGTCCAATTGAAAATGAAATTCAAAGTCCCAAGCTCTAGCAAATTCCAATCCAGAAGATAAATGCCAAAAACCGAATTTTGAACCTGCAATCAACCGACTCTCACATGATAAGGATTGATTAAATTCGAAATTCAAATCCACAGCATCAGAAGGAGCATTTCAATCCCAAAATTCAAATCAATTTATATTCAAATCAAACCAACGGATGTGAATTCATTGAAGTAACAGTGGAGAAGAAGAAAAGAAAGAATTGGTGAAAAATTGAAACACCGATGGAAACCCCAAAGCAAAATTTGAAAAAAAAAACCCTAAAATCTCTCATCAACTTCAGCTATAAAAGGACCAGCAAAGAGATCCAAAGGGGGATCGAAGAGAACAAGCAGTGGAGATCGAAGAGAAGAGGCGCGGCGAGATCTCAGATCAAAAGCTCGGCTCTCAATCCAGAGAGAAGATTAGAAGCTCGGCTTTCAATCCAGAGGGAAAGAGAAAAGAACTCGATCAGAAGCCCGTGGTTTAAGTCACGTGCGTGACTTAAGTAATCAGATATTACCTCTCCTTTTCTTTTTTTTATTTTCTCTTGGTTCAGTTAAAAAGTTTTATTGGATCCTTTGTTACTCTTCTTTCCACTTTCTTTTGTTTTAATAAAAAAAGTTGTATTACTCTTTTCTTGCAATGAATTTAATTAAATTATTTATGAGTATTGTTAAGAATATGACTAGCTAAATATTTGATTCTTGGGTGATGAAATCTATTTGAAGTGGTGGATTTATATTTTGATATTATTATCATGTTTTGCTTAATATTCGAATAGATTACGACTCTAGATTATTACTCAGGAGATAGTTTATGCCTAGGATTAGAGTTTACATATGCATGATATTTTTTGTTCTCTTTACGTTGAGATATCATTTGCCTATTGATACTCTTGTAGTATTACAGTAGATAGGTATGCCTAGATGAAAAAGAGCAACACTTGTGTGATACTGCAATCGAAACCATGAAATATAATTGATTCTAAACCCAAAAACTTGCTAAAAAAATTAGATTTCTTTTCTCATTGAATAGTCAATTAGGATTAGTTTAAAATCAAGTTTAGATTGGTCTCTATTTTACAGTTGGTTTCACAAATCATTATTTTTAAACTATCTTCAATCAAGTTTAGCAATAAAACCTCCCTGTGAAATCGACTTGAACTCACTGCTATATTCGTTTGTAGTAGTTAGCACTGAAATATTTAATTTGTATTGTTATGAACTTAACGATTCAAGCGAAAAAATTTTGGCGTCGTTGCTAGTGAGATTTTTGCTTGTTTTCTTTATTAAGATAGAAACTAATTTTTTTCCTTTTCTCAAGTACAACAAGAGCAAGGGAGTTAACTGGAGGAGCAAAATCAAGGACTTAAAAGTTTTTGAAATTCGTAAACCAGTTAGATCTTTCCTCTTTTTTTAATTTTTCCGATCATTAATTTAAAAACTTAAACAAATAAAAAAAAGACATTTCAAGAGTAGAAACTGGTTTTTCTTTAGACATGCATCATTTAGTTTGCATTTAGAAAATTATTGTGTTGTTTTTTGTAGGTTGGCAATTACATAAATATATATTTTTTGTTGCTATATTCTGCAGGGTTGCTACAACGCTAAAAAAATTGCACAATTCATGCATTTAGTTAATGACCACAATTTGAGTTGTTGCATATGACTTGTTGCATTTTATTTGTGTTCATATTTTAACACATCTTAAGGGCACAACCCATAAACAACATAAGGTGGGGATCTCATCACCCTTCCTTAGCCCAAAAATCACCAACTTCATTTGCATTGACCTAAACCTTTTAAATAAAATTTACTAGACGTTGGCCCCTAAGGACTTTCGAGCTCAATTAGGTGGACTCGCTGTAGGATAACTCCAGTGAACACTTTCAAGTTCGCGGAGAGGACTTGCTTGTCTAGAAAGGGTGACTTAGCCATTGCAGCGGTACCTGCCCTGAAGGAAGGATCGAAGAGCTTTCTTGTCTAGAAAGGATGACTGAAACTAGTAAGTACCCGGCCTGGAAGAAGAACCAAGTCGCTTATTTAACGGGTTTAATCGATAAACCTACAATCAGACCAAATCAGTTAGGAGTTGTCTAGTTATGTCTAGGATTAACCTTAGTTCTGAAGACTTGATGTTGATTACTAGTTCAATTTTAAAAAAATCACTTGGTATATGCTAGGTAGAAGGTCTCAAAATCCTGATTTGATTCCTTCCAATCCTGAACCAGAATGAATTCTTAGATTTAGAACACCACCCATTATTATGGCTGAAGAACTTGTCACTGCTAAGCCAATGAAGGAGTACTTTACTCCTTCCACATACACCACAACTTCTTGCATTCGTATCACCAATACGAATGCAAATCATTATGAAATCAAGTCCAGTGTAATCAAACTTCTCCCATCGTTCTATGGACTGAATAAAAAGGATCCCTATAAACACTTAGATGAATTCTTAGAAGTGTATTCCACCATTAAGATCCAAAATTTTTCTGATGACGCACTTAGGCTCACCCTTTTCCTTTTTTCTCTAAAAGACAGCTAAATATTGGCTTGGGACTCTAAATGTGACCATTCAAACTTGAGATCAAATGCAAAAGGAATTCCTTAAGAAATACTACCCAATAGGTCAAGCAAACCATGTGTAGAGCTATCATCAGTTATCTCCAAAATCTTGGTAAGCTATTTCATGATACCTGGGAGAGACGTAGGGACCTCTTGAGAAAGTGCCCCCACCATGTTGTGCCCAAATGGCAATTGATGTAATATTTTTACAATAGTTTATCCTAACCATACCGCTAAATAATAGACGCATCGTGCGGCAACACATTCATGACAAAAAATGAGGATGAAGCATGAGAACTTTTTGATACTTTGAGTGATAATTCCATATATCATGCTTCTGTTTCTCGATCTGACAGATCCACATTTACTATCACCCAAAAGAAAAGTGGTGTTTATGAGTCGGGACACTCGGTAGACATCAACGGTAAAGTGGACCTGTTAACCCAAAAATTGGACCAAATTTTTTCCGCAAGATGAGGTCAAGTCTCAATCTTCACACCTCCCACACAGAAGGAAGTGTGTTCTCTCTGTTCTAGTCAAACCCACTTTGTTAATGATTATCCCATGACTGCACAATACTCAAAATTTGTTCAAAAACATGTTCAAGCAGCTCAAGGTTTCTCTAGGCCAGTTAACAATCCATTTTCCACACTTACAATCCTGAATGGAGGAACCATCACAATTTCTCTTGGAGATCCCAATCTCAACCACCTCAGAACTTTTCTCAACCATTTAGGGCTCAATATTCTCAACCCAACACCTTCTTTAGAGCATAAGCACCAGCCCCTCCTCAGTCGAACCCTTCCTTTGAAGATAAGGTGTTGCAAGCACTCTCAAGGGTTTAGAAACGAATACGCAATTGCTCCATTCACATACACAGTCCATTACCAAGCTAGAAACCCAAATGGGTCAACTGGCTGAAGCAATAACTAGAAGTGAAAATGAAACATTGTCAAGCCAAGCTATAGAAAATCTAGGGGCATCCTGGGCCTGCCAATACTCAATCCTCCAATCAAATTCATGAGCAAGTTAAGGCTGCGACAACTCTTCAAGATGAATAAGTTAGCATTGCAGTTAGCCGAAATCCTATCGTTGTCTATGAAAGGAAGAACAATAGGAAAGAAAACCCTAACCAAAATAAGAAAAAAAAACAAGAAGAAAGACAAGAAGGAAGAATTGCCAACATCATACATCCCAAAAGCCCCTTTTTCAGCGACTCTAGAAGCCAACACTCCATCTCCGTTCACCAAGAAAAGTGTTCGTATGGACGAGTTGATGGAGTTGTTTAAACAAGTTCAAATCAATTTACCCCTTTAGATGCCATCAAATAGGTTCCATCCATGCTAAATTTCTCAAAGATCTAAGCTCAATTGAAAATGAAATTCAAAGTCCCAAGTTCTAGCAAATTCCAATCCAGAAGACAAATTCCAAAATCCGAATTTTGAACCTGCAGCCAACAGACTCTCACATGATAAGGATTGATCAAATCCCAAATTCGAAATTCAAATCCATAGCAACAGAAGGAGAATTTCAATCCCAAAATCCAAATCAATTTTAATTCAAATCAAACCAACGAATGTGGATTCATTCAAGTGACAATGGAGAAAAAGAAAAGAAAGAATTGGTGAAAAAATGAAACACTGAAGAGATAAGATGGAAACCCCAAATCAAAATTTAAAAAAAACCATAAAATCTCTCACCGACTTCAGCTATAAAAGGACCAGCAGAGAGATCCAAAGGGGGATCAAAGAGAACCAGCATAGGAGATCCAAGAGAAGAGGTGCGGCGAGATCTCAGATCAGAAGCTTGGCTCTCAATCCAGAGAGAAGAAGATCAGAAGCTCGGCTCTCAATCCTGAGAGAAGGAGAAGAAGAGAACTCGATCAGAAGCTTGTGGTTTAAGTCATATGCGTGACATAAGTAATCAGATATTTACCTCCTTTTCTTTTGTTTTATTCTCTCTCTTGGTTCAGTTAAAAAGTTGTACTGGATTCTTTGTTAATCTTCTTTCCACTTTATCTTTTGTTTTAATAAAAAAATTGTATTACTCTTTTCTTGCAATGAATTTAACTGAATTATTTATGAGTATTGCTAAGCATATGAGTAGCTAAATATTTAATTCTTGGGTGATGATGAAATCTAATGAAGTGGTCAATTTATATTTTGATGTTATTATCAAGATTTGCTTAAATCCGAGATGTACTATGGCTTTAGATTGCTACTCAAGAGATAGTTTATGCCTAGGATTAGAGTTTACATATGCATTATATTTTTTGTTCTCTTTACTTTGAGATAACATATGCCTATTGATACTCTTGTAGTATTACAGTAGATACGGTATGCCTAGATAAATAAGAACAATATTTGTGTGATATTGCAATTCGAATCATGAAATATAGATTGATTCTAAACCCAAGAACTTGCTAAAAAATTAGATTTCTTTCCTTAGTGAACAGTCAATTATGATTAGTTTAGAATCAAGTAAGTTTAGATTTGTCTCTGTTTTTAAAAACAGTTGGTTTCATAAATCATTAATTTTAAACTGTCTTTAATCAAGTTTAACAACAAAATATCTCTGTGGAATCGACCTGAACTCACTGCTATATTCGTTTGTCGTAGTTAGCTTTGAAATATTTAATTAATATCATTGATACGGACTTAACGACACTGTTTTCAAGTGAACATCCACAAAGGGCCAAATCTCTATGATTGGTTTTACTTGAAATTAAGGTTCTAATAGCAGGTGTTAGCTACATGGCAGCCAAAGCTATCACATGTGGGATACTGTATACGATATCTTGTAAACATGTCAGGATATTAAGTAAATAACAGACACTATGGCGGATGAAACACACACACACATGTAAATGTGTGTGTACATGTATATGTAGGAATTTTTTGGCCGCAAACTATTTGCAACGATTTAAATTTGTGAGCTCGAATGTCCGTCATTGGATTGCAAAAAAGGATCGAACAGGTGATATTAATTCTATTGTTGACTTTAGTTCGGTAAGGTAAGGAAAGAAACTCATTTTTCTTTCTCCTCTGGGACCCTCTATTTCTCACAAGATATGCTTTGTGTCCTCGCAGTATTCTTCCAATCAAAAGTAAAAAGACAAAAAAGAGAGAAATAACATAAAAAAACAAAAAGATTAATAAGAGGAAAGTGATTCTTGGGTTTGATTAATTTGATATTAATTCTCTATTACGTGGATTTGAAATTAGTCTCTCATGTTTCTTTCATTTTCATTTTTTTCATTTCTCTTTATTTCATTTTTAACTCCGCCAATACACCGTTCACTGCCTGTCCCAAGTTAGGATAAAGGAGGAGGGTTGTGCTAGGCCTATGACAGCCAACGTAAAACATTGTCACATACTATGAACATGAACCAAGAACTAAATTTCGTAGGGGCGTTCATTATTGAGCGACGCGCTACATCGGAGCCCGAATGTAGTGAAAGTGGGCAAGGGTCGCTAGGTCGTTGTTCAGAAGCGACGCGCCACATCGGCGCCCGGATGTGGTGTCAAATTTGTAAGGGTTCCCACAACTTTTATGAGTGGGTGAGGATAAAAAAGTTAGCTCATGAATATAGGATTAGGTTAGCATCGTGGAACATAGGTTCTCTTAAGTAGATTAGTAGAGTTAGTTGATGCTATAGTTAGAAGGCATGTTACTATTTTGTGTGTGCAGGAGACTAAGTGGGTAAATGAAAAAGATAGAATTATAGAGTTTGGGGTTATAAACTTTAGTATACTGTAGAGATAGAAATCGTAATAGGGTGGATGTGATCACAGATAAACAATTGCTTGAGAATGTAGTGGAGGGTAGGAGGAAGGGTGATAGGATTTTACGCTAAACTTACTTTAGGTAGAGAAATTTTTGATGTTATTAATATCTATGCACCACAAGGAGGACTTGATGAGTTTAGCATGCGTCAATTTTGAGAGGATTTAGATGAGATAGTGCAATGGATACCCATTAGAGAAAATTTTTTATAACCGGTGACCTGAATGGGCATGCAGGAACTAGTCGTTATGGATTTGATAGTGTACATGAAGAATTTGATTTTGGGGAAAGAAATAAACTAGGTAACTCGATTCAGATTTTGTTTTGTCCTATGATTTGATTTTAGCGAATACTTGATTTAGGAAGAGAGAGTCTCACTTGATCACTTATAGAAGTGATCAAGTGCGAGCCAAATAGATTTTTAATTAGGAGAGTAGATAGAGGTAATTGCATTGATTGTAAGGTAATACCGGGTGAGAGTGTAGTAACCCAACATATACTCTTAGTTTTAGATGTTCGGATTAGAAAGAGATTTAAAAAGATTAATGTACGTTAGATCCTAAGATTAAGTGGTGGCGGCTAAAAGAAGGTAACCAATGAGTCTTTGTAAATCGAGTGGTAAATGAAGCAGATTGGAAAGCCCAAGATGATTCCAATACAACATGGAACAAAATTTCTATCTGCATTAAAAGAGTAGCTAAAACTGTACTTGGTGAGTCAGGGGGTGGTGCTCCACCATGTAAGTACACATTATAGTGAAATAAAGAGGTAAAAGCTGTCACTAAGATCAAACATAACTCTTTCAGAGATTTAAAAAAATTGTGATAGAGTGAGTTTTGAGATGTATAAGCTAGCCAAAAGGAGGCTAAGAAAGTTGTTCAAATGCAAGAGCTAAAGTGCACAAAGAAGTGTATGAGAAGTTGAACACCAAAGAGGTTGAAAAGGATATATATAAAATTGCTCGAATAAGGGAAAGAAAAACTAAAGACTTATGTGCTGTGAGGTCTATCAAAGATGAGGATCAGAAGGTTTAAATTCGAGATGAAAAAATCAAAGAAAGATGAGAGGGTATTTTGACAGATTGTTCAATGGTAGTTCTACTCAAGATTTGGTTGACCTTATCATTCAGTGTCAGAATATGAACCGTAATTATATGCCTAGAATTAGTGAATCTGAAGTTAAAGAGGCCTTGAAGAAGATAAAGTCAAGAAAAATTGTTGGTCCAGATGGAATTCCTATTGAGGTATGGAGATGCTTAGGAGAGATGGGCGTGAGATGGCTGACAAATCTCTTTAACAAGATCTGGTTAACTAAGAGATGCCAAATGAGTGGAAGAAGAGTACCTGAGTACCTCTCTATGAGAACAAAGGTGATATCCAGAGTTGTTCAAGCTACTGTGGAATAAAACTTATGTGTCACACCATGAAGCTTTGGGAAAGGGTAATTGAACACAGGTTAAAACAGATTGTTAAAATATCAGAGAACCAGTTTGGGTTCATGCCGAGGTGATCGACGACAGAGTTTATTCATTTGCTTCGTCAACTTATAGAGCGATTTCGAGAGGAGAAATTTGCATATGTCTTTATTGATTTAGAAAAAGCTTGTGATAAGGTGTCATGAGGGTATTATGGTGGACATTGATGAAAAAGAGAATTCCCATCAAATATATTGACATAATCAAGGACATTTACGATGGAGTAGTGGCAAATGTCAAACTTGTGAGGCATAACAAGTGATTTTTCTATCACAATTGGATTGCATCAGGGATCTGCATTGAGTCCATTGTTATTTGTTATAGTGATGGATGAGCTTACTAGAGCTATTCAGGATGAGATACCATGGTGTATGTTATTTGTTGATGATATTGTCCTAATCAATAAGACGAAGCTGGGGTAAATGCTAAATTAGAGCTATGGAGACACTCTAAAATCTCGAGGTTTTAGATTAAGGTCGAGACAGAGTATATAGAATGCGAATTCAATAAACATGGAATCTAAGATTATAGTATTGTGACACTAGACGGACAAGGAATACCGATAAGCAGTCATTTTAAGTATTTGGTTCTATTATCCGAAAGGATGGGAAGATCAATAGTGATGTCACCATAGGATCCAAGCCGGCTGGTTGAAATAGAGGAGTGCAACAGAAATTTTATGCGACCGTAACATTCCGTTATGGCTGAAAGGAAAGTTTTATCGGACTGTTATTAGGCCAGCTTTGTTATAAAGCACAGAATGTTGGGCTATAAAGAGATATCATGACCAGAAGATGAGTGTAGCAGAGATGTGCATGCTTCGTTGGATGTGTGGTAACACGAGTAGAAATAAGGTGAAAAATGAGAATATTCGTACTAAGATATGTGTAGCCCCTATAGAAGAGAAGAGAGAAAACTGCCTACAATGGTTTGGTCATGTGCGACGTAAACCAACAGATGCGTCAGTCCGACGAGTAGAGCGTATCAAATTAGGGCAGGTTAAAAAAGCGCAGAGAAGACCGAAGAAAACATGGATGGAGGTGATACGACAAGATATAGAGGCTAAAGGTCTTAATGAAGGCATATTGCTCGATAGGAATGAGTGAAGAAAGTTGATCCATGTGCCCGATCCAGCGTAATTCTCTTTCGGTTCATGTAGCCTACCCCAAATACTTGTGTCATTCCGGAAGAATTCGAGGCCGAATCCTTACCACTCAAATACAACCCTATGCAAGATCCACTTCGTTGAAGTTGATTTACATTATATAGAAAGAGAGAGAGAGAGAGAGATAGACTTGTGTCATTCCGAAAGGATTCGAAACTCCGACATTCGAATACAAGATCCACTCTGTTGAAGTTGATCTATATTATTTCAAGTATCTATAATCCAAAAATCAAGTATTTTAAATACTTTTTGCCCATGCATCAAGTAGGAGAAAACAGACGGTCTAAATAGTGAGTTGATTTGGCTCGAATCCTTCCGGAATGACACAAGTATCTCTCTCTCTCTTTATATATATATATATATATATATATATATATATATATATATATATATATATATATATATATATATATATATATATATATATATATATATCTGCAAAGCCAACAAAAGATCCTTCGAGAAGTTATCAGATTTATTTGAAGATTGGCACTTAACACAGGTCTTGCCATTAATAATGGAAAAGAGCAAAGTTTTCTTTAGCAAAGGCTATCAGGATCAGCAGGAGTCGATAGACTTGCTTGGGATATCCAAAGGAAGTCTACCTACTAATCTGGGTATTACCTTGTCAGTTAATTATCTGAAGGCCAGAGACTACTAAACATTAATTGACAAGTGCGGGACTAAGATGGAGGGATGGCAAAGCAAAATTCTATCCTCTCCTGGCAGATTGGAGTTAATCAGAACTGTCATATACAACACTTTGTCATACTGGTATCAAGCATATAAATTTCCTGTATCAGTGTGTCGGGAGTTGGAAACAATGGCAGCTAGATTCTTATGGACAGGGAAGATGCATGCTTGGAGTTGAGAAGCAACATGCAAGCCCAAGACTGAACGGGAGCAGGTATCAGAAATCTCTCATATATTTGCATAGCAGCAGGATTGAACTTAATCTGGAGATGTTGCACATCTGATTCTTTATGGGCTCTATGGATGAAACAGAATTACATTAAGAATCACTCTATTTGGGATGCACCGGTATCACTCATGGATTCTGGAACCTGGAAGCTCATGACAGATATGAGAAACACTGCACTGATGATACACATGCACAAGACTATAGGTTCAGGCCAACAAAAAATTCCCTATGGCATGACCCTTGGATCAATGGACAAAGACCTATTGATTTGCTTGGTATACATAACTCTTCATCAGCATCTCACGGGACTGTGAGCAAATTAATCATCAATAACCAACGGGTTTGCACTGTGCCTTTTTTTGCTGATATATGGACACAAATATTGAATATCCAGATACATGAGGGTGAGGATTCCTGGTACTGGGCTGCTGCTCCCAACAAGCGGAATTCAGTTTCAATTCTGCTTGGGAGGTGGTGAGGGAACATCCACAATTTCCACCATATTCATTAATCTGGAATCCCTATTCAAGTCCCAAAATGTCAACCTGCACCTTAAGAGCTATTCATGGTAAGTTATTGACCAGAACCAGGCTGGAGTCATTTCAAACTATACAAGGCAATGGGTGTGTATTGTGTGAGAGTGCTGCAGAAAGTGAAGAACATGCTTTTCCTGTCCATATTCTTCCTATCTCTAGGCTTTATGTAAGCTTAAATTGGAATTGAACCCTAATATTACAGAACTTGAAATTGAGGCTCAAAACATACAGCAAAGATTTAAAAGGCAGAAATAAGGAATCAGCACTAGCATTTACGACAGCAATATGGCATATCTGGCATGAAAGAAATAGCAGGATTTTCAATCATCAGAAAAAGGAGATGGTGTTCAGAAGACTGTATGAAGATATTAACATTCTTCTAAAGACCAGTCACTGGATGATGTGAAACGGGAGACCCTATGGTGTGGTGTATCAGTGATAGATCTTGAACTCGCAACGTTTCACCCAATAATATGATCGTCGGTAGCAAATAAATATAAAACTAACAATGTGACCGATGGATTTTAATAATAATTTGCAAACATAGCCTGAATAAATCTAGTCTCAAGAAATCAATTGCAATATTCAGTTAATTGAACAAAGTCCGTGTCAATATCAGAATCAATAGATTAACGAGTATTGAACAGATGCACACACAAGCTCACAATATCTAGTGGACAGCAGGAATTCATGATAAAAATTTAGAGAATAAATGTGCGATGTAGCTCAATGAGTATCCAATTGCTGAAATAGAAATTACCTGCCGAGAAGCTCCGTTCTCGGGATATTGGTGCCTTGCTGATTTACTTTGATGATACTAATCCTATCTGAATCTGTGGTTGATGTTTATGGTTTCAGGATTGTTGAAACACTGTAGATCTGGCCTGCTGTTGAGTGAACTTGTAACAGAACATGTAGATCATTGAATATGTGTGTGATCTGTAACTGAACTTGCATTGATCCTTGTCGTTAACTTGATACTGACCTTGTTGATGTGTTGTCTTTGTGAACAATTGCAGCTAACCAACATGAGTAAGGCGGCAACGATCAATTGAGAGGAGCAAGGGAGATGGAAGATGGGAGATATCAACGTGTGGACCTCGGCTTTGCTGGTGGCGCTTGGATGCAAGGAGGACAGGCGGTGGATGTCGTGATGGACTTGGTTGCTGAAGTTGACGAAGATGGTGCACTTGTGGAGGAGCTCGTGGTGGTGAGATGGATGTGAGGGTAGCTTGCGAGCTTGATGGATTCGTTTGGAGAAGAGCAGGATGGAGGTGCTGGAGAATTAGGAGGTGTTGGTTGCCGTGCGTAGGAGAACAGGGAGAGGAAAGGAGAGGGTTTATTGGCTCTGATGTTGTAACTAATTGTAGTTTAATGGTTGTTGGGTGAGGATTTATAATGGGGATTTGTTGGGTTTTCTTGGTGTTCTCTGTTGTAGGGAGGAAAAATAGAGAAGAAAGGGGAAAAGGGAAAGACGTGGGCACGTGGGGGTCCACAGGGGAGAAGAAATGAATGGGTTTGCTGGTGTCTTTAAGCTTTGTGAATATTTTGGCTTGTAACTAATTTTTTTCTGTGAATTGCTTACGCACAGAGGAAGGGTGCGGGGAAATTGAGAGAGGAGATGAGGGAATAAGATTTGGAGGATATGTTAGATAAGGCTTCACACTCAAAATCCTATTCTGAAAGGAGTTTCACACTCACTCTCATATTTCAATTTTCAAATAGAAAATTCAAACTTTTTTTCATCAATAATCTTCATTCCCTTTTCAGTACAATACCATGCCTTAAATAGGCTTACGGACTTTGACTGTTCTCCACATAGTCGATGTGGGACTAAAAAAGAGAAATACAGATCTAAAACAAAGAAGAAACATACTCGACTCAAATAAATAACAATACAGACTCTGATCAACAAAACGAATAACTCGTGGCACATCTGGTGTCGTCGGATGTCCGCATCATTCTCCCCAGGTGGGAGAAAACTCGACTCCGTCGAGTTTGGTGTAGAAAGCTCCCGTAATGCTTCAACACAACTAGGTCTACCTGCTGTAACTCACCACTCAATAGGTAATATTCATTTTAAACAATCAGATATCATTGAATACACCAGATAATTTAATTATCTAAAATTTTATCACATTTCACTGCTGTATTGGGATGAATATCTGAGAGTGGACTCAATGTGGGAACTCTCATAAAAAAATGGCTCAGGGAAGGCTTACAACCAGTAGGTTGTTAAGGTTAAAATCAAATACATGTAATCCACTGTATACCTAACATTGAAAATAAGACTAATCTCGAAATCTTTAAAAGATATAACATGAATATTGTAATTTGAATTCTACAAGATTTCAAAAATCCAACACTACAGAATGCAAACATTAACAGTTCCCGGGGGAACCGTTTCGGACAAATCCGAACCATCTTAAGTTGTCAACACTAAAAGTTTTAAATAACTTCCTCATACAAGTTCATAAATTACAGTTAGCATTGCATTATTCAAATATATCACGGATTTCCCGTGTGTAGATCGTGCACGTATATGAAAATGTGATGCATACTTAAATAGGAGACTCAGAATACTCTAGAATGAACGATAGCAGAGATCTCATTTTAGTGCCACATATGCAAAAGAGTAACTTGACTCCCTATTTGATGGAAAAAAAATTTGGCACTTGGTTCAGTGGGTCAACAATACTCACGACCTCTATCAAAAAGGATGACTAGGCGTACCAGCATTTAGCTTACCTATTACTTTGTTAATGATAACAAGAGATAATTTAACAGGTAAAGTCTGAGTGAAAATACCCTTTTGTTCAACCGTAAGGGAGAAAAAGTTGATACTTTGTAGACTGTGAGGTTCTCTCATAACGGTATCTCTTAAGTCTTCGAATGCAGATCGACCATAGATGAAAATATCCCTGATTTGACCAACATCTTTTGTCACTATATAGTTCAAAATTTGTCCTTATAAAAGTGGATGTTTATTGGGATAAGGTACAATTGGTTCACCTCTAGTGACAACTCATCAACTTGCCCTTTAAGTTCGATTTGCTTGGTAGGATCCAACCTAGAGTGTGACAAGTCGGGAAGATTTGCCCCTGGGATTAACTCAATGGCGTGTTGGGTATCACGCATCAGTAATAGCTTATCCGGGAGGTCTTCAGAAAAGACAGCGATAGATTCCTTAACGATAGGGTTGACTTCGGGGAAATTCAAAGCATTGTCTTTAGGAGAGATATCAGTAAACTCGGTAATGTCTGGAACAACTTCAAGAGGATCGAAGTATTGGACTCCTCAAGCTTATCACCCATAGTCTTTTCGTCTAGGTCTGAGTTTTCAGATTCTTCCGTCTGGCAAATTGCTTCTTCAAAGAGGGCATCAACAAGCTCCGTGTTCATAGCGGTAGGTGTTGGCAATAGAGAGGAAGATATTGACCACCAGAGCAGACAATGACAGTAGGAGTCGACAGTAAAGAAAGTGAAGAAGGTGGTGTTGTAGTAAGGGAGGAGGAGCTCTAAATTTATTAGAGGTGGTTCCATAACTTGAGCGACTTTGATAGGAGTTGGGCAGTTGGCAGCAACATACCCATAACCTTGACACTTATAATACTTAATTGTGGGACTAAGCTTAGAGTAGTCTTTGTCGCTAGACTCTTTTATCACGGGCGTGGCTACTAAGAGAGTAGGATTTTCAGGCTTGATTCTTTTAAGGTCGAGCCTAATCACTGGAATACCTTTCTTTAATCTATCGTTGCCAACGATGATTTCATTTGAGGTGTATGGATTCACTGGAGAATTGGTGTTATCAGACTTCTCCTCGACTTTAGTGATGATCCTATCTAGGGTTTGATTAGAGGACTCCGTGGTTTGGATCAGGTTATCAAGTTGAGCACTTATTGCGGCAAGTGCCGTGGCAAGCTAGGAATCCATAGGGATGGGATGAGAGTTACTAGATGCAAATTTTTTTAGAATTTTTTTAATATGCAAAAGAAAAAAATAAATTTTCCTAACAAATGCCTAAAACAAAGTTCAATTTTTTTAAATAAATTTTTTTATGCAATGAGAAAAAAATATGATACCTCTAACAAGTTTCCTACCAAACCATGCTCTGATACCAAACTGATGTGAAACGGGAGACCCTATGGTGTGGTGTATCAGTGATAGATCTTGAACTCGCAACGTTTCACCCAATAATATGATCGTCGGTAGCAAATAAATATAAAACTAACAATGTGACCGATGGATTTTAATAATAATTTGCAAACATAGCCTGAATAAATCTAGTCTCAAGAATCAATTGCAATATTCAGTTAATTGAACAAAGTCCAAATGTCAATATCAGAATCAATAGATTAACGAGTATGAAACAGATTCACACACAAGCTCACAATATCTAGTGGACAGCAAGAATTCATGATAAAAATTTAGAGAATAAATGTGCGATGTAGCTCAATAAGTATCCAACTGCTGAAATAGAAATTACCTGCCGAGAAGCTCCGTTCTCGGGATATTGTTGCCTTGCTGATTTACTTTGATGATATTAATCCTATCTGAATCTGTGGTTGATGTTTATGGTTTCAGGATTGTTGAAACACTGTAGATCTGGCCTGCTGTTGACTGAACTTGTAACAGAACTTGTAGATCATTGAATATGTGTGATCTGTAACTGAACTTGCATTGATCCTTGTGGTTAACTTGATACTGACCTTGTTGATGTGTTGTCTTTGTGAACAATTGCAGCTAACCAACATGAGTAAGGCGGCAACGATCAATTGAGAAGAGGAGCAAGGGAGATGGAAGATGGGAGATATCAACGTGTGGACCTCGGCTTTGCTGGTGGCGCTTGGATGCGAGGACAGGCGGTGGATGTCGTGATGGACTTGGTTGCTGAAGTTGATGAGGATGGTGCACTTGTGGAGGAGCTCGTGGTGGTGAGATGGATGCGAGGGTAGCTTGCGAGCTTGATGGATTCGTTTGGAGAAGAGTAGGATGGAGGTGCTGGAGAATTAGGGGGTGTTGGTTGTCGTGCGTAGGAGAACAGAGAGAGGAAAGGAGAGGGTTTATTGGCTCTGATGTTGTAACTAATTGTAGTTTAATGGCTGTTGGGTGAGGATTTATAATGGGGATTTGTTGAGTTTCCTTGGTGTTTTCTGTTGTAGGGAGGAAAAATAGAGAAGAAAGGGGGGAAAAGACGTGGGTCACGTGTGGGTCCACAGGGGAGAAGAAATGAATGGTTTTGCCGGTGTCTTTAAGCTTTGTGAATATTTTGGCTTTTACCTAACTTTTTGCTGTGAATTGCTCACGCACAGAGGAAGGGTGCGGGGAAATTGAGAGAGGAGATGAGGGAATAAGATTTGAAGGATATGGAGGATAAGGCTTCACACTCAAAATCCTATCTTGAAAAAGAGTTTCACACTCACTCTCATATTTAAATTTTCAAATAGAAAATTCAAACTTTTTTTCATTAATAATCTTCATTCCCTTTTCAGTACAATACCATGCCTTAAATAGGCTTACAGACTTTGACTGTTCTCCACATAGTCGATGTGGGACTAAAAAAAGAGAAATACAGATCTAAAACAAAGAAGAAACATACTCAACTCAAATAAATAACAATACAGACTCTGATCAACAAAACGAATAACTCGTGGCGCATCTGGTGTCGTCGGATGTCCGCATCACTGGAAAGTGAGTTCGAATCAGCAAATTAGCAAGCTGTAAGGATTATGGAAAATTGGGGGATATCAAGTGTGATTTTGCAATTGTATCATGCATGTATCAGTCTCTTTTGCTAATAGATAAACTGAATCAATTGTGCAGTGAGGCAATGCACGGCCAGAGCCCTCTCACTACCCCTTCACAATGGATTTGGTGGATCTATAACATAGAGTTGTATTGTAATACAGTTTCAAAGATGACTGAATAAATTAATTACCTTCCAAACACACACACAGAGGGAAATATTCCGGTGAGCACCGAGCTCACCGAAGCTTCGTGCGAACTCCCAAACCACCCCTCCCATAGATGATCAGAACCGTTCTTCTTGATCTACACATACTAATTAGGCTACTAATCAAAAATCACGCGATTCCGACACTTTTTACCCACGCATAAGTGGTTATCAAAAACTGATTTTATTAGTCGTTGAATAAAGATGTCATTTAATGCATGGTTCGGAATTTTTCTCACACACACACATGTATACGCATATATAAACATATATATAGAGAGAGAGATTGACTTGTGCCCTTCCAAAAGGATTCGAGTCTGGATCCTTCCCACTCAAATTCAATCCTCCGACATTCGAATACAAGATCCACTCCGTTAAAATTGATTTATATTATTTCAAGTATCTATAAATCAAAAATCAAGTTTTTCAATACTTTTTGCCCATCCATCAAGTAGGAGAAAAACGAACGGCCTAAATAGTGAGTTGGTTAGTTTAACGCTGTAGAACATTTGAAACCTAACCAAAATTGGTTTGTATGGGTTTTTAAATGTTTAGATCATAATGAAATAGCCAGATCGAAAATTTGTATGTCTAAAGATATAGATCTAACCAACTCACTACTTTCGGTCGTCCATTTTGCGTTGCTTGATGGATGGGCAAAAAGTATTAAAACACTTGATTTTTAATTTATAGATATTTGAAATAATATAGATCAACTTCAACAGAGTGGATCTTGTATTCAAATGTCGGAGGGTTGAATTTGAGTGGAGAGGATTCGGGCTCAAATCCTTTTGGAAGAACACATGTCTATCTCTTTCTATATATACACACACACACACATATACATATATATCTATTGTAATTTGCACATAAAAATTATGAGTTTTGTGTGTTCTAATTTATCTGTATATCATTTATTATGTTTATTACTTATAATATACTATTTGTAAATCCTTGTTTTTGTTTGTTTGGTTGCAAGACATGAATATACCTTGTTAACACATTTACAATTAGGTTTTAGAATTTTATGGATACTGCTTATGTTAAATTTGTCAGTGTTTATACTATCTATATCTATATTTATCTAATCTACACACACATATACACACGCACACATAGATATATGTGTATGCATGTGTGTCTGCGTGCGCGCATGTGTGTGTGAGGGGAATGTCGTGCAAAATGTGAGGTGATATGTATGATGAAAACCCGTCATGCTGAAGAAACTGGTTAAACAATGCTATGTCTACTTTCACGGCGTAGTTTTGAAGGCTCAAAAACGACGTGGGCCAACGTGGTCGGAAATTTAGGGACATTTAGTTAACCGTCAATGGAGTTAATGCCAAATCCAAGCAAAGGTAACCTAATGAACAAGAATTCGTCATGCCACAGAACAAGGAAAGTTAAGGCGGGAGGTAATCTTGTTTGCTTCGAGCTCGTGTGTCAACAAGAAATCTACAAATTTCCCATGCGGAAAAGAGTCTACACAAATAGTTAACGCTATTATTTGAAAAGCTTTTGATCATGGTTTCAATTTTCAACTATCAGCCAATCACATATATAACGCTACTATCATATCAGATTTTGAGGTACCCAATACGATATTAACCATATAATATCAACCAATATCGAGGTCAATATTGTCGATAATAACAGTCGATATTGATGGTAATGATACTAAAAAACTATTAGCGATACTGATACTGAAACTTTACACGATGCTTTTGATGGTCCAACTTACGGTCATTCAGAGCAAATGTCCATTTACTTTCTAGATATCAAGATATTGCATGGCCTTAGTCAAGCAACTAACATCCACTTAGATCCTCCATTCCAGACAATGGGGTCCAAATTAATGAGTTTTAAGACAAACTTAAGAAGGATGGTGATGGGAACATTGATGATCCAACCAGGACTTGAAAGACCTATTCGCGCACGAGACAGAAAGCCTAAGTTGGATCTGTTCGTAGTAAACTTTGTTTGTAGTTCTTTTACTAGTTGAGTGTGTGAACGTGCGGTGAACAAGTATGTTTTATTCGTTTTTTTATTTTCTTTATTTGAGCCACGAGTAGTGCACGTGACCTCTTTTTATAAATACTCTTGTAAGATTTTGCTTGGAAAAGGAGCTATTCAAACTTTAAAATCGTAATTGTGTTTAGAAATTTTTATGTGAAGCATAAAGTAGGTGAGAGATTCAACAGGTTTGAAGCCCTAATTCTTAATTTCTTCTCCAATCCCGCAAACCCTAGTTTCCTCTACCGTTTTGTGTCAAATTTGGTATTTGAGTCAAAATCCTAATCTCCTCCACAAAACCAAAAAACCCCAGTTCCGAATTATTTGTAGTTTTCTTTGAATGAATAAAAAAACTGCGTATCATGAACAGTATTGTTGATAAAAAAAGTTATTATTCATCTTCTCCTCCGAACCCTAACCTTATTTTCTCCCCTCTTCTTTTTCTCCCTAACAACCAGTCCGACCTCGCTAACTGTCTCGCCTATGTCGTCAACCTCAACAGCACCTGCCGCCTCCTGTCTCCGCATGGAATCACACCAACAGCTCCCCCTCCGCCCTCGCCTCCAACCTCTAACAATGCATTTGATCACCAATACCGTTACCGGCCTAGATTTCGTCACCGACACATCTCCCAATCGTCACCAATAAGATCTAAAGCTGACTTCGACCTCGTCCTTTAGCCAACGCTCACCCCCGCCCTCTTGTCGACACTGGCCTCGTCCTTCACTCCATGATCAAGTTCCAACCTAATGATGGATAGCAAGATTGTGAAGAAGATTTTTATGGAGATCAAAGTCAGCTGACTTTTTACAAAGGAAGCACATGCAAGTTTGTTGCACCACCTGAAGTTATGCCCAAGCAAAACTCAGATCCGAAGCCAGTTATGCCCAAGCAAAAGTGAGATTCGAAGCCAGCTATGCCCAAATAAAAGTTATATCTGGAGCCAGATTCAGAGTCAAATCTTGAGCGAGGGCCAAAGGTACATCTAGAAGAACCAGTGTCAACGCCAGAATCAAGTTTGAAGTTCGAACTTGGATCAATATTCAATCTAGAGATTGGGACCGAGCACAAGCCATGAGTAGAGCTTGATTCAGTGCCACTGTAGTCCTAGTTCGTCACTTCTTTATCCAACAATCATCATTGATTCAGCTTTTCATGTTACCATTGACAGGTGAGTATCATTCCCTATAAGTCTTTTTGACTAGGACATTTTATAAGAAATGGAGATTTGCTGCAGTTTATAGTATAGAAGCCAAGACCATCATCTAGTCCAATCTTCGCATTCGAGATTTTTTGTGATGTCACATTTTAAAACTTGAGGACGAGTTTTCTCTAACCAGGTGAGAATTAATGAGCACATTGATGATCCAGCAAACACTGGAAGACTATTCGCACAGGAGACGAAAAGCCTGAGTTGGATCAATTCGTAGCAGATTTTAGATGTAGTTCTTTACTAGTTGAGTGTGTGAGTTGAGTGTGCACATGCGGTGCACGAGTATTCTTTTATTATTTCTTTTATTTTCTTCACTTGAGGCACTAGTAGTGCACGTGACCTCTTTCTATAAGTACTCTTGTAGGATCTTTCTTAAAAATAGTAGGAATGAGCTATTGAAATCTTTCAACCCTAATTGCGTTTTGAAATTTTCATGTATGAAGCATATGGTGTGTGACAGTGTGAGAGATTCACCTGGGTTGTGAAGCTCTAATTCCAATCCTATCATAAATCATAGTTTCGTCTTTCATTCTGTGTCAGATGGCTACTAAAACAAAGCCACTCATAGGAATGCTTCAAAGCATTAAAATGGATGTTTTGTTTCAAGGCAATGACAAAATAGGATCCCTAAAATCAGCCAGAATGGAAATATTTATTCTTATCATCATACTTTAATAAGATGTATTGTCAAAATATTATCCATAGTTGTCAATATCGTATAATACACAATATGTAGTGTATACGGTAAGAAAATGATATGAATCGGAAGGTTGTATCGGGGCAGGTTAGGTATCGTACTCTACGTCATGTATCATACGATACTCAATACATATCATATGATATGTGATACGCTACGATACGAAATTTGTATAGTCATGTTATCTTTGAATTTAATTGGGGATTTAGGTTTGATTTGAGTTTCAAGGCCATTATTTGTTTAGTTATAGGATATAGATCATGAGGACCCAATAGATTAGGATTTTCTTCACCTAATTTAACCCTCTTCACATGTCTTAGTCATCTTCCATTTTGATCACCTCGACTATAACAATAAACAGCTTTGTTAACCATCTTTAATCCTTGCCTCGTTCTCTCTCTATATGTTTGTGTTTTGTTTTAAGCATCTTTCTGGTTTGATTCCGTCTCTATTTATAATATTAGTGTTACCCAAAATATGACATGTAATTGTTGATTATTCAAAGGGTTAACTACAGAAAACTCCCATTATTTGTCCTAGAATCAACAATACTTCTAGCATTTCTTTTCTCCAACATCTAGCCTCTTTCAATGTTAAATTTATTAACACAAATAAAATTGTATAGAAAAAGATGAATTTGTCCTCATTTAATTATAATAATAAAGTGAACATCCAGTCGCGCCCTTGGAATGTATATATGCATCGAATCTATGTTGTTCGATTAGCTTATTAGAATTGATGTACTCTTTTATTTTATTTGAGTTGATTTTTCTTTCTTTTGTTTAGTAGTTTTTTAGTCTCATATTGGTTGTGGAAACTTTCTTTAATTTGTAAAGCCTATTTACATGCCCCTTCTCTAGTTAATAGATAATGAATGCAAAATTATTTTGACTAAAAATTTGTGAGTGATTCTCTTCTCTTAAAATTCCATTCAGGCGTTTGAAACCCTAAGGAACCCTATTTTAGGAAGGTTCCCACCACCATCCCCTCTCTCCCCTACTTTTTCCTCCCCTTCAAAAACCATTTTGTTCCAAAAATTACCAAAACCCTATAACCAAAATCATTTAGCTCTCTTTTAAAAAAAAAAAGTACTAATCAAAAATTCCCAAAATTCCCTCCGGAAATTAAAATCCCAGCAACTACCATTCATCTTCTTTACTTCTCTCTCTAGTCCCCAGATCTAAACCCTAACCCTAATCATCCAAACCAACACCCATATCTCCTCTCCTCTCTGAAGTCGCCGGTCCAGACTCGATGCTGCTCGCCGAACTCGCCTAGTGTTCATAGTCGAAATCCATGAACGACCTTGATTTCATCATTAACACTCGTCGATCTCAATTTTGCATCAAGTCTGATCCATCGCCTCACCGACAATGAGTTGACCTTGAAATGACGTTGCAGCGACCCATACTTCATCTTCAATAACGTTGACTTTCCTTCGACCTCATCATCGTCGTATGGATTTCGTGGTGATCCCAAGTTCATCCTGACCTCTTCGCTGAGCCTTCCCTACCATCGCTGTCAGCCGACCACTACGTGATGTGAAACGTGTATGAGACGGAAGCAACAGATAAATTAACTCAAAGATACGCTTCACCAACAAGAAAGATCGTTGGTAGGAATTGAATTAAAACAGATAATATTAGGTTATATTATGTTAATCATGCAAGTGTTTATTAATTTCAATATTTAAAGAACTAATTAGAAATTTTTGTTTATACAAGAAATCAAGTTCTATACGCAATAAAGAAGTCAAGCAATCACAATGGAGAAACAGAACCACTCGCTCATTTTTAATGTAGACATAAGATTAGAATAGATAACAGACTGGATGATGCATATCTAAACTTGTAATTAAAGAGTTAATGTAATAAGAAAAATAACTGAGATGATTATAAATTTGATCTTACCTTGCTTGTTGATTTGTTGGTTGATCTCTGAACTCACACGTCTAAGAACAGGTACAGTCGACGAATACAACGTCGTCGAGGAGTCGAGGCATTTATGCAGACGAGGCCAAAGTTACTGGATGCGTGACGAGGGAGAGAGGGATTTGGCGACAGAGTATTTGACGGAGATTTATTTGAGAGGTAATTCAAGAGGTACAATTCCAATTCATAAACTATTTATTTACAAGTTGGATATACATTTATAACTTATTATCAATTTTGATCTATTGTCCACTTTAAATTGCGAGTATGTGATTTTCTTCTTCTTTATAGTTGTTTGACTTTTTTATTGATAGTAGAATCTGTTATCTACATCATAACAATATTTAATTAGTACTTTGATATTTAAATTGATCTAATACATGCATGTTAAAGAAACACAGCTAATATTAACTGTTTTAAGCTTTCTTACCAACGATTGTTCTTATTGGTGAAACGTTTAATTGAGTTATTTTATCTATTGCTTCCACACACGTACAAGTTTCACATCAATTTGGTATCAGAGCTCAGTTAGCTAGGATTTGCATATTAGTCACGTTTAGTTGCTTTCTTTCTTCTAGTTAGATTGTATTCAAAGCCCAAAAAAATGTGTAAATTAGAAATCCTTGAAAGGTATGTCTTCCCTGAAATTCCGTACGATTAGTGTCTAACCAAGGAAGGGTACTCAACATGGTTTTACAATTAAGGAATGCCAAGTGCGGAAAACCTCCTATCTGAATTACCCCGACCTGACTAATTGGAGTGAAAAATTGGGTTTGACTTACCCGACAATTTTGGAAGACATGTTTTTCAAAAATCAAACAAACAAAAATTTCAAAATCAAAACAAAAAATAGCATAAATTTGCATTCATACTCACACATTGCATGTCAACCCATAGTGGTACCTCATACTTGTGTGAAAAAAATTAATGAACCCAACATTGACTCCATGGCCTCCCAACCGATCCTAGTCGACATCATGGCTAAACTTGATTTTCTAACTCAAGAAGCTAATGTCTTCCGTTTAGACGCAAAACGATTGAAAGAGAATGTCAATATGGTAGTAACCAAATTGGAGACCCACAATCAGAACCCGAAAAGCAGTACCACTTGTGTAATCCCCATAGTTAGAAAAATTATGGACAAACCTGATAGAACTATTCCTCCGATATTCACTCCTATGGTAAAAGAGTTTAGTGATCTCCTAAAAGAGTTCCAAGATAAACCATCACATATATCTGACAATCAACCCGAGATTGAATCTGATTCCAAAAAGTTTACATATCACCCAGACATAGATTCTGATGAATACGTAGATGATGACTTCTCCAATGACCAAGTCCATGAAGAACTAGGAGATGACGTCGTAAAGCCTAATACCTTGATTTTTCCTAAGTCACCCCAGTGATTACAGAACTTGTTGACGTCTTTCCTAGAGATGTTACACGCAATGGTATTAGTCAAACACTTTTGAATCACTTGTCTATTATTAGCACTACCTTGTCACAAAAAGGATACAACTGTAGAGTCATTGTAGATAATGAAAGCTGCACCAATGTAGTATTCTTTGAGGCGAACGAAAATGATGGATTAAAATCGTTACCCCTCACCCATTTAAGGTACCATGGTTCAAGTCCACAATCATAGAAGTTCCACAACCATGTCTAGTCCCAATCGATTTTCATCTCTACTTTTGGAGAACTATGTGGCATATATTAAGAACCAAGTCTAAATTCCTCACTGCTTTTCAACTCCTAACCGATTGTCAAACTAAAGTCGTCCATGAGTTTGCTTATCATCTTTTGCATCACATGTGCACGTGGAATCAGATCACGATTTACACAAGAAAGTCACGGATAAGATTGCTCAGAATAATGCCAAGTACGAGATTCGAGTTGACATTAAAAAATTGTTTAAAACTTGTAATGTTAGTGATGTTATCTTACTTGTAGTACTGATTCGCTTCAAATTTTAAGGAAACTAAATGTCATGTTTATGTTATAGATTTTGGTATCAATTCTATTTTCAATATTGAAGATCTAATGGCTTACAAAGATTTTGATTTTAACCCTAACAATTTTCTTATTGACGAGCCATCCCATGAGCCTATTTTTGAGAGATCCTCCATTCCACCAATTCCAAATATTTTAACTACTACAGTGGATCAGATTGATAAAATTTTGAATGATGAAATTATCATGATTTGTAAGTATTTGGTTCGATGAAAAGGAAGAGCACCAACTGATTCTAACAGGTTGAAGTAAGATGAGATCACTTTCATTACTGACTCGATAGAGTCAAGCTCTCTCCAACACGATAAGAATGATGCAGATAACAGAACGAAGAGATGGTAAATCTTTCATCTTTGGGAAAAACGCGCCAACTCAACATAGATTCAGTAGTTCTACTAGCATTAGGATTTATAGTTTCTATTTCTTGTATTTTTTTAGTAATATGATTTGTAATAAGATTACTACTTTTCTTTTTATATATTTTTCTCTCTTTTAGACTTTTGATTTCTTTTAGGAGTAGGATTATGTAATCCAAATAAGAATAGGAGATACAATTTTGTAGTCTATATAAAGGCCCAATGTATTCACTTTTTCAAAAAAATAATGAAATTAATGAAAATTTGTTATTCTCTTTGTGAGTTGGCTATGGATCTTTAATCCTCTTTCTAATAGAGGTGAGTTGTCCTATTAAACCTCGATTAGTGGTGGGATGCCCTAATTGACTTATCATAATTCTACTTCCCCTCTCTTAATTTCTTTATAACAAATTTCTTTTCTCACTAAAAGTGTAGCCGAATCTCTCTCTCGTCACGTCTACTATCGATCTCGACGCTTATTGTTACCTTGTTCCTCAC
The DNA here is from genome assembly GCA_038442645.1 of Agave tequilana. Lineage (NCBI taxonomy): Eukaryota > Viridiplantae > Streptophyta > Magnoliopsida > Asparagales > Asparagaceae > Agave > Agave tequilana. The sequence continues at coordinate 135,242 of JAVJIF010007598.1, forward strand.
CACTAAAGCTGAGGTCAATATTTAAAATAACGATAACGTAACAATAATGTTTTTCCTTTGTTATGTTAAAATAAGTTATAATGTAACGCATAACGTAGGTTACACGATTTAATATTTTTTAATAAAATATATATACTATATTTAAGTATTTTTATAAACAGGAAAATAATTTTTAAAAATCTAAAATATCAAAACAATATATAAACACATTTAACAAGTCTCACAACAATTTTTAGCAAGCATCGAGAAACTGAGGTGCTCCGATATCGTGCGCTTCCTCGTCAATTTAAGAGAAGATCAGAAAGAGATCAATGGTGAATTCCTCGTTAATTGAAGAGTCGTGCGGCTTTTTGGAGCATACGACAGTGAGTTCCTCATCAATTGAAGAGAGATCAAAGAGAGAGGGAACTGGGGCGCTTCAATACTCATCGATGAGAAAGATACAATTGAAGAGAAACCACAGAGAGAAGAAGAACCGCACAAGAGAGTCGTTGTCGGCATCATCGTCTACTGCAGAGAGAGGATGCACTGGGGTGCTTCGCTCGCCGTCGCCAATTTAGGGTTTCATGTTGATTTGGTTTGTAGAAAGAAATCGCTTTGCTGTTTTATATTTAGCAACCCGTGTAAATAACGTGAGTTACAAACGTTACGTTATTTTCATAACGTAATGTTCGTAACGCTCCAAAAAACGCTCGTTACTAGGAACTATGTTTTTTGCTAGTGTTATATAACGGTTGGGTGCCGTTAAGTTCTATAACGGGTTATAATGAGTTACATAACGGGTTTTTTAAAACATTGGCTGAGGCCATCCAGATTCCAGGCCTTCTCCACGCCACCAAAATCAAAAAGAAAACAGATTCGCGCGAGCAAAATTTTGCACCAACAAACTTCCTTATTTGGGTCATATCTCACTCATTTGAAGTCCAAATCACGCACCGTTTGATAGAAAAAGCTACAATACTGAAGAATCTCAAAGTAAAAAAATAGAGAAACTAGATTTATTTCATAGGTAATTCAAGAGGTACAATTTTAATTCATAAACTATTTATTTACAAGTCGGATATATATTTCTAACTTATTATCAATTTTGATCTATTGTCCACTTTAAATTGCGAGTATGTGATCTGCTTCTTTTTGTAGTTATTTGACTTTATTATTAATAGCAGAATCTGTTACCTACATCATAATAATATTTAATTAGTACTTTGATATTTGAATTGATCTAATACATATGTATGTTAAAGAAACATAGCTGATATTAACTGTTTTAAGTTTTTCTACCAACGATCGTTCTCATTGGTGAAACATTTAATTGAATTATTTTATCTTTTACTTCCACACACGTACATGTTTCACATCACTACGTCTGCGAGAGTGTGCAGCCTCGCGATCTCTTTCCCGACTGCCAGTGTCATTGTAGTCACTCATCTTCGCAGCAATCCGAACTGCAACAGCGACAGATCTGACCCGACAGTGCCCGGCTCGACCCATTTTGCAACCGACCCGACAGTGCCCAGATCGACCCATTTGCAATCCCGACCCAGTTTGGTACTCAGCAACCTGACCCAAGTCAACTTACACCTGCAACTTCTATACAAACCCGACTCAATTTCACAGCTTGAAAGCATTGAGTTAATAAGGACACTGAGGTCAAACGTGATCCTCAGTAGAGTTTTCCTTATCACAGTTAGTTATTTGTAGTCATGATAATTAATCTCTAAGATTTTACCTACTTTACTTTTGTCTACATATTTGTGAGATTATGTGCATCTACGACTTATGATTCATTACTCTTGATATTGATTATAAAATTTTTGCATGTATAACGTAGTTATTATCGTTATTTTGTTCGTGATTGAAATAACTCAGCCTGCGCATGTTTCTTTTTGTTAATTCCATATGTTAGCATACTAGTTTAATCTTTTTACCTAAAGATCGTACCTTATTAGTGAAGCATAGTTTTGATAATTCTATCACTGATTTTCCATCACACGGACAAGCTTCACATCAAATAATCAAAATAGTAGATCAATTACCTAATTTTAATCAAGGTCAAAATTGATTTTTGGCATTTAATGTTACCACTACCAAGGGCTTTAATGTCATAGGAGTATTAAGTGACTGATCAAGTGACTGGGGATAATGCAAGGGTTTTTTTTTATATAACAAAGGGCATAACCTTTATAGGACTTCCATAACTCAATGCTAGGCCAAAACTGCCTGAACTGGAGGTGAGATGTAGGGGCAATTGGGGGTATATATGATGTGGACATCAAAACAAAGGCATGGCGTGTGTATCAATAGAGACGAAGCGTGCAACATCAGCATCAATTTGGTTCGAGTGAAGAATAAACAAAAGATGTATTTCTTCATTTCTTGTATTTTTTTGTTATTTTAGATTTTTCGATTTAATTTTAGTTTGTTTTTATTTTAGTACCACATTGGTTGTAATGTGGAACCCAAGTTTTGCAAAGCCTATTTAAAGGCTCCTCAACTATGAATAAAGTTAATACTGAATTTTGATAAAAAAAAGAAAATTGTGAGTGATTAATTGTGTTTTAGGATTACATTCCTATTTATCTCTTTTATTAAAAAAACCTAACCCTAATTCTTCTCTCTCCCCTTCTTTCCCCCACTTGCAGTCATCAACACCCCGCGGTCTCCTCATCCTCTCTATCACGCCGCCCATGCCAGCCCGTCCTCTCGCTCTTTTCTTCCCTCTGTCGTAGCCACCCACCACCTCGTCATCTTCTTCTCCTACTTCCTGTCCTCTCCTCCGACTGAACCCATCAACATCATTATCACCCTTGCTCTCAACCTTGTTCTCATGCTCAGCCTGAGAACAACCACCCGCAAGCCCATCGCCGCCCAAGCGTCAGCCCAGTGACCGAGTCCTGCTGCGTCGTGCATGAGCCAGGTTCCCTCCGGCAACCCCGTCGCCTACTACCTCCCCCACTTCTTTCCCTCGTCATTGCGCCCTCCTTCACTGGCGTCGCTGCCTCCGCTCCCCCCATCTGTGTCGCCGCCTCCCTCTTCTCCCCTCGATGCTCCGTCACCTCTGCCCTCCTCTTCTGCAGCCCCTCGCCACAAAGCCCAATCCAATAAGGTCCCTTTCAAGTTAGCACCCAACCCGAATCAAATTCGAGTTGTTCGAATTTAAGTCATTAGACCCGGATCCACAATTGCAAACCCACAAGCACAACTCAAGCCCGAATCTGACCCAACAGCACAGTTCTGATCAGCTTGCTACAATATAGACTCGTTAGAGCAAACAGACCTGTTAACGGCTCGGTTTCAGTTTCAGGCCATATTCCAGTCGCTCGGAGTCCGATTCGCGCAATTCTCGAGGCATTGGAATCGGGACAGCCAGAACCATGCATCCTACAACCAGCAGCAGGACACTGAGGTCGACGTGAGCTTCAGTAGGTACATTTTTCTAGACACGGTCTTTATTTGTAGTTTTTGATAATAATTCGCTAGTGTTTTATCAATTTTATCTGCTACCACAAATAACTGTGAGTTTGTGAGAATCTGATACCCTGTAATTATTGATCGTTGATATTGATAGTACAACTATGCCATCTTAACTAAGTATTCGTATTAATCTATTTGGGATTAGAACGGAACAACATGCACTTGCAATTTTTGTGAAATCCATCTATTCACATTACAAGTTTTAACTATTTTCCTACCCACGATCGTAATTTTTTTGTTGAAACATTGCATATTTCAGTTATATCACTAATTTTTATATTACATGCATACACGTTTCGCATCAATATGTATTTGATTCCAAGGCAAACGTCAAGGGGTCTGTGTAATTTTTCTTCATTTCAATGACAAAACTTCTCTGTTCATTTGAGGAAAAGAAAGTAAATGGAAAAGGATGACTTCACATGTGGGTTGAGTTACGATTGCAATGTGCTAGTAGACCAGTTACTCTAATATGGTCACTAACATTTCACAACCTTGACAACAACGTATATGAATGTGCATAGTTTACCTTCATACTTTTATTCAGTTTAAAGCTCTCCTCTCTCTCTGACCAGCTTTGATGCCCTCCAAATAGTGGAGGAGACTGCGCACTTGCTTTCTCATCATCTGATATATATGATAAACTTTTGGGAATCTTGTCAGCAGTCATCTCTGGAATGGCCACGGCATCTGGATCATCTGTGACAGGAATTGGACAACCTGTAAAAATGCCAATGTCAGACCAGCTTCAATAGAAAATCTTGAGGACCAAAAAGTGTGTAAATTCAGAATCTTACGATGTTGTAGATTTGGCGAAAGGCCCACCGTGTCTAACATGACAAGCACCTTGCTGTCTTTTTTACAAAGAGCTGCAAATAACCAAGAAACTCAAGCCATATTGTAAACCGTATAATCATAAAGACAACTGGGACTTGTAAGCTCTGAAAAATCTAAATAGAGATGAAGATGTTAATAATGACAAGAAGATCTTGCATCTCACAAAGAAAAATCAATGAAAATTCTAGTGTTTCTGCTATAGAAGAATAAATCAAGCTTGTATATTGAGGAAAAATTTTAAAATGCTGAATTTTCCTTCTTGACAGAGGAAAAGGAAAGAAACACAAAGGAGAAATTTTGAAGCTTCAGTAGTTCCCAATCGGAATTCGACGGGATCTCACTCCACTTTTCTCTCAGGAAAGATATACATGTAGATTATATCCTAACTGAATTGTCATACTCAATCCACTTTCAATTTGGTGTCAAACCAGAAATATAAACATGGAAACTTAGTCAGATGTCCAGCAATATGATCCACCGACACTATCTGATATTGTAGAAGACATTGATCCTACCGAAATTTTTGAACAGCACGAGGAGATGCCAGATGTCCAATGCAACCTCTTATTTTCCAGGGGAAGATGGAATGTTTCACATTTTTGGTCCAGGGAATTTGGAGGATTGCTCCTCAGGTGCATAAGCTTAAATGGCATCACCAAATTTCCCTAGACTACTTCCTGCTCTAGGGGAATTTGGATCCTTGGTTTACCAACCTATTGCATCTCCAGAAAAGGTATGTCTACCTACACACCAACAAACAGTCCAAATTTTATGCATGGCCTTTCTTGCTCTATTAGGACTTTGCCAGAAGTTTGGCATCAGCTCATAGAGGGATAAATATCATGTTAACATACAGTAACAAAAGATTGATCAATGATGCTCTATAGGCACCACATTTTGATGGGAAGACAATAAATGATGATAATTACTATAATTGAGCAACATTAGAAGTTTAACGTGATTGGAGACCTAGCGACTTCAAAGAAAGTTGGTTCACATGCACCCTTATGCTGCACTGACACGGACACGCCAACACACGTGCGACACAATATGACACATTGACACATGAAAAATTCTGAAAAGTTACATATAAAAATGCAATGCCATGGATAGAAGTGGCGTGTCCGACACGACTTGTCTTCATAATGAAGTGTTCGTTCTTCCTAGCAAGCGCCAAATGAAAAAAATGATGACAATACTATAAATGGTCCAGATAGACATAATGATTATTTATTTTCTTGAGAAGCAATAACAGAGATCCGCAAAAGGCATCTTGAAAGACTATTTGGTAAATTTCACACGTTCCAAGGAATTATGGAATCAAAGCATTTGAGTCATATGATGCCCACTTATAATCAATATATTTCTTCATCTGACAAAACAAAAAGGTGGTTAAAACTAGGCTTAAATCTAAATGGAATAAAACCTATTTAGTGCACATCAATACAATGCAGTTTTCCATTTAAAGAAGTTCATGGAGAAACAAAAGTAGAGCAGTGAATATGCAGTTAACCAACATGACATTATAAAACAATCTCCTTGTTGCTGATGTCAAGGTTCCAAATGGGTTATATCTATTACTCCTTCAGTGTTATATATCTCACATAATATCTTAGAAGTTAAAAAGGAAAAGAGAAAATCATCTACCAGAATTAAGTAGCCAAACCATTGCTATCTAATTTACTTAAAGCACAAAGAACAAATGCAATTTAGTAGCATCGTCCATGATATTTATGAGAAAGTAAAAGAATTGAATTGATGGCGGAGGCTAATCCTATTTCTCACTGGAAAAAGGAAAGAGACAGGGAATGGGTAGCTGTGATTAACAACTATTAAGTTTGGTATTCATTGCATTGTGCTCATGTATTTGCAATACAGTTAATACTTTTAATTTTCTTCCCAATTAAACATGAAGGGTCCCAGTGGGCATGATTTTCTGTTGAACTCCACACACGTATAATGTGTGCTCTCTAATGTATGACACAACCCTAAAAAATGTAACTCGTCAAATATAAGCTACAAGGTAAATATCAAAGTCATTTCACTGGTATATATGAAAAACAGCATAACCACCTTAGTATGATATTTTAACAGAAAGAACTATAACCAGGCCTAAAATTTCATAATACTAGTTATGTCCCTACCACTACACAACTCCAAAGTTGGTGGTAAAAGTTAAAGAAGTTAATTCTAAAATCAGGATGAGCTCTCTTTGTGGGCAAAACCCAAGCATGTGTGGAAGCAATAAAATTTTTAAATGCACACCCGGCTGGATTGGAACATGATTAACTCTGATACCATGTTAATGACCGTGGAATGTACGAAATAATTTGTATATTTCGCTGATTTGACAGTACAATCTACTATGAAATCTTACAGTAATAAAAAAAGCTCGGTCTCTGGAACTAGAAAATTTGCACTTGTGACCAATATTTCAACATCCATCCTATCTACATTGCGAAGAAACAAAACTCCAATGAAAAAATTCAACTTTTTTTTTTAACCTGTCAAGAAACCGATTGAAGAATGGCAAGACCACAAGTGGAAGGCCAATGCAGCAAGAATGAGCATCATCCACACAATAGCCGAAACCAGCATCAACCTTATGAAACCCTTCCCGCATATCGAGTTCAAAGGATCTTGCTGCCCCTTCCCGCCATTAAACCCATCGCCTTCCAAATCTAAACCCAAGCCCAAATCAGATCAACAACTCGAATAAAAAAAAACAATCAAGATTGCTTGCGTCCTCACCTTTGCCCTGAGATTGGGGCAGGCTGGTTCTTCTAGGGGCTCGCAAGGAAAGCGAGCGCAGGGGGTCGATCTCCATTGTGGGCTAGCTATCTGCTGCTGCCGCCGCTGTAGGATGCCATGCTCGCTGAGATTTTTGACGAGATCTGGGAGGAGGTGAGAGTTACCGGGCGGTGAGCAGGAGGAGGAGGGAAATAGCTTCGCTGCGCTTTGGGGGCGGAGTGCGGACAGGGGACCGCCTTGCCGATCAGGTTGGAATTTGGACGGTTGTGTCAATCGGATCGAGTGTGGATCTGGTCGGTGGGTCTGGGCTGGACTTCCCTTTTCCATCTCCATTATCTGCGCCTCCTAAAGGTGTGATAACGGGTCGGATCCTGCAAGATCCGTCACTTTTAGGTCCATTAAAAATTTGGAGGATCCACTTGAAAATACAGACCCACTTAACATAAATAACTTGAACTAGATTGATGCGCCGTATCCGATAAGATTCTCACCGGATGCTTTTTGGATTCTTATTAGATATTTTATGAACTCAACATGTATCACGATTAAAACAATAATAAAGCATGAACCAGATGTTTTACAAATTCTTCCAGAATTCGCAAATTCAATTGAAACGGATTAGTCTTCCATCTAATAAACTTGCAATAAGTGAAATAAGTAAGACTTCCATTCTATAAAGTTGCGCCTTTATAACTTATTTCAAAAATCCTTCAACATCTTTTGCTATGTGATTAAATTATAAAATATTATAATTACATTTATAAATATATAAATAATATTACTTAATTGTCATATTCACGTCGTATCATACAGGTGATTTTTTTTTATTTTGTGTGCCAATATATATGTATTGTATCATATTGGATACTCATGTCCATATTTGTGCAACCTTGATGGAGGATCTAAAATTCATTAGTAAATTACAAGAAATCTCTTGCATCTATAACTTATTTTTGGATTAACCTCTCATCTAACAAATAACCCCCTGGAGCATTATTGTCAAGTATTATGTTATATTTTAACAATCATAGTGGTCTTTTGATGGTTATATGACATCAAATTTACTATATTCTACACTAATCTTTTTCGTATAGTTATAACATTTTTTTAAAAAAGTTTAGGTTAAAATGAGTATTACTTATCACACTTTTTAGTTCAGGGGTTAATTTAATATTGGGATATAAATGAAATGGGTTTCTTATAATTTACCCAAAATTTAATTTATCGATTTAAATTTTTAGATAAAATTTTAAGGACGCAACCCAAAAACCCGAGTCAGACTCAGAATGTGTTATCTAATTATCGAGCCCTTTGTTAGATTTCCTATTTGTCTAAGGATTGCGACACATCCTACACCCCATCACCTTCCCAAATCCCCGACCCCCCCCCAACACACGCACGAAAGCACATCCTTTTTTTTCCATATTTTCAAAAAACTATGATTTTTACTTTTTTAAGTTGCATATCTAATCTTATTGAATAAGTACAATCAGAATTAATATTGTGTGTACCGTGCTTGAAAAATATTTTATGATTGCTTCACCTTCATTACCTTCAATGATTATGAGTATTTAACTGCTTATGATCAGAATATCTTTGTCTTATTCTTTTCATTATTTGTTTGCTTTCGGATGAGAGTTTTGTTGGATTAAATTCAGAATTTCATAATTTTCTTCACCCCCACCTCATACCTAAGAAACAACAACAACAACTAAGCTATTTGTCCCAAATATTTGGGATAGGATACATGTAACACCCCGCTCCCAGAATACGTACTTAGTTGCGTATTCAGATTTTCGATCGTATTTTTCGATATACTTCCTGTATTTGTTTCGTATTATAATTATTTATATGATCGTTTTGTCTTGGATCGGATTCACGGACTCAGAGTCTGCCCTAGTCTGAACCGAGGACCCGATCCTAGGGTATTACTCGATTTGGTCTTTCTGGTATTTAGATTTGACCAATTTTAGTTTTAAACATCGTTTTCCAATATTTTAGATTTTCTATGATTTTCTGGAATTTTCCTGAATTAAAATGAAAATCTTCAAAACCGGTGTCGACCAGTGCCGCTGACCGATTCCGGATTTTTAATTTACAAACGGATTGGAATTACTAGAAGTGTCTTTTTACATTATTTCTTAAAATCACATTTCCTATCTAAATACTTTTTCTGAGGATTTTATGAATTATGAAAATTCCACCGGATTTGGTGTCGGCCAGTATCGCTGGTTGATTCCAAGATTTTTAGTTTACAACCGGAATTGAATTTCTAAATTCCGCTTTAACTTTACTTCTTAAAATCATATTTTAATCTTTAATACATTTTCTGAGATTTTTCAGAATTTATCAAAATCCGGCCGACCCGGTGCAGACCGGTATCGGCGGTTGACTTCCGGATTTTTAATTTGAAAATGGGATTTATTTCTGAAAATCGATTTCACCATGTACCTTAAAATAATATTTATTATTTTTAAGAATTTTTCGAGACCTTTCCGAATCAGTCCAATTTTCCAGTATTTTCGATGTTTTGGGATTTTCCCAGATCCGGAATATCATCTAACTTATTTTTCTTTTTCTTTCTTTTCCCATTTTTCCCATCCACTCCCTTTTCCTCTATATTCCGTTTTTTTTTTCTTTTTCCCCAAAAATTCCTCCACCACACAACCCTCCAAAATATCTTCTCCTTTTTCTTTTTATTTTCTTTTCCTTTTCCTTTTCCTTTTCCTTTTCATTTTTTCTTTCTTTTTTTCTCTTCTTTCTTCTTTCTTCTCCTTCCCCTGGCGCCAGCGACCGCACCTCCTCCTCTTCCTTCTTCTTCCCTCAAATTCTCTCCCTCTCTCCCTTCACCTTCTAATCTCTCTCTCAATTCTCTCTCTATCTCCTCCTCTTTCTTCTCCACTCCTCAATTTCTCCCACCTCTCTCTCTTTTCCTTCCCCGAGATCCGGCCACGAGCACCACCACCGCCGGCGAGACCCCCCAACTCCGGCGAACTCCTTTCTTCTCCTCCTCTCTTTTCTTTTTCCTTTCTTTTGCTTTTCCTTTTCTTCTTCCTTTTTTTCTTCCTTTTCTTTTCCTTCTTTCTTCCTTTTCCCTCTCCTCTCCCTTCTCCTTTTGGGGTGGCCGGCGCCACCCCTGTCCGCCGGTGGCGCGCGCCGCCCTGGCGCCGCCACCAGGCCTGGCCTGGCCGGCGGCCAGGCCGTGCACCCCCAGAAGGGGGCGCTGTTCGTGAGCAGGGGGGCTGCTGCCCCCCTGCTGTTTTCTCTCCCCCCTCTTTGGGGTGGCCGGCGCGGCCACCCCTGGCCGGCGACCACCGGAGGGCCGCCGGCGCCGGCCCAGGCGAGGCCACGGCCAGGCCTCCTGGCCTGGCCGTGAGCTGTGAGAGGGGGGCAACAGCCCCCCTTCTCTCTCTCTCATCTCTCTCCTGAATTCTCTCTCTCTCCTGTCCTCTCTCTCTCTCCTGCCCTCTTCTCTCTCTTCTCTCTCTCCTCTCATTACAATCTCTCTCCCAAGATTCTCTCTCCTCTCTCTAACTCTCTCTTTCTCTCTCTAGATCTCCCCCTCTAGTTCTCCCTTTCTCTCTCTAGATTTTCTCTAAAGATCTTCCTTTCTCTCTCTAGGTTTCTCTCTCTTTCTCTCTCTAATCCTTCTCTCTCCTCTTCACTTTCTCTCTCTACTTCACTTTCTCTCTCTAAAAATATATATATTATTATATTTTTGGCGCGTGCGCGAGTTCCATGGATTTCGGACTTTTCGGCATTCCGGTGATTTAGGCGAGTGTCCTCGCCTCCATTTGGGTTTCCCCGCTTTGTCGGGTCGACATGTATTTATTCCATGTTTAAATGTATTTTGCATTGGGCTGGGACCCTGTATTTGTGTATGGCCGAGTGCCAATGACTAGACATGTATTGCTCTGTGACGAATGCTTGTATTAGGGTAGTTTAATTCTTGTACATATACCATGCATGTGTTGTATTTTACTGCTTTAAACCATGCGTGGCCGACCCTTCGTGGTCGTTGGACTCTGGGTTTCTGCCCACTCCTGGGATGGCTGGTAGCCACCGAGAGTGCGCTTAAACCCCGAGCGTTCTTGGTTCCTCCGTCCTTCAGCCTCCGGTCTCTCACTATCTCGAAAAGGAAGTGATTGGGACCGTCAGGTCTCTCCGTCCTTCAGCCTCCGGTCTCTCACTATCTCGAAAGGGAAGTGATTGGGACCGTCAGGTCTCTCCGTCCTTCAGCCTCCGGTCTCTCACTATCTCGAAAGGGAAGTGATTGGGACCGTCAGGTCTCTCCGTCCTTCAGCCTCCGGTCTCTCACTATCTCGAAAGAGAAGTGAGTTGAGACCGTCAGGTCTCTCAGCTCCGCCTGGTTATCATGATCAGCGTTCAGCGCTTTACCACTAGATTCGTCTAGGCGAGATGCTGCCGGATTTTCTACTCGCACTTTAAGTCGAGTGGTCCCGGTAACCTTACCAGACGCTCCAGTGTTAAGTACTGTTTGCTGTCTGTACTTCCAGCTTGCTCAGCTCCGCTTGGTTGTGCTCAGCTACTACTCTATCACATGCCATATATTTACCTGATATGTTAACACTTGACATGCTTTACTTAATACATGTCAATTGCATGCTAATATCTCACACCAGTCTATCTCACTTGTCAAATGATATGTTATCACCAGACCTGCTACTACTTGGCAAGGCCCCTTGTTATGACATGACTTACCACCGGACTAATATCAATCTCTTGACATGATGGTCACCTGCCAAATATCATCCTCTTATCATGCTATCACTTGACTCCCGGCATGATATACTTGACTCTCATAGTTATTATGATAACGGGAATGATGACCTGACATCTTGATTACATCTTGATATATTATAGTACATACTGTACTCCTGAGATACCTGTATTCCTGATATTCCTGACTGGTTCCTGCTCATTCCCGAAATCTGATAATTATCTAATAAACCGTAAAATGAGACAACTTGCATCGGGTCGGGGGAAACTTGCGGCTATCAATACATGTTCGTGTTTACAGTGGTACTAGGCATGTTGTACAACTAAAACTTCCGGTCTGACCTATGGGCCTCCAGGCGACCGAGGGGAGTGCTAACTCCCTCCTTCTTGGTACCATCTTGATAAGGGCATCCTATAAGACCCTCCTGATCGCCTTGCGGCAGGTTCCGTCCACCAAGCAACGGAACAATCCTGGGCCGTGGTCCCGGGTATGTACGGGACCCACTGTAAACATTGTTCGTTGATACCCCCGTTGGTTTCCAATAACAACCTTGCTTTACTCAGATGTGGATATATGTGTGCTGGGACGCTAGTTCACATATCTAGACATCAGGATATGACGAGTAATAATAATAATAATAAAAGATGCCAGCTATGGACCTGTGGTATGCTTTGTCATGATTGGTTGTATCGGGTTTTACTTCGGATTTCCGGTTTTATGATTATTATACTATACTTGCTTACACCCGGTTTCACCACCCGTATTCTATTCCACCAGTCTCTTGTTCTTATCTTATCATACCATGAGTACTTCCTGTTTGATATCACTTGTTCTATGTCTACTTGCTCCTGCATGCTTATGCTCACGACACGGTTTTCAATGCATGATTATGATTCGGTTTTATCGTTACACGTGTGCTTATCTTTGCTCGCCACTTGGCATTCGTATCACCACTCGCCTGGGGAGTTCTATCTGACTCCCCTGGATCCTCATGTCCAGGTCATGGAGCTTGGAGCGTGTGGATTCCCCCAGTTGCTGATTAGAGTGGCGCAGCTGAAGCATGGATCCCCAGCAGACCGTCTGGAGCTTATCCTTCCAGGCCCCCATGTGTGCCTCTCGAGTTTTCCTTTTGTAAACTCGTGAGTGCCTGGGTACTGTTCATACTTGTACATCTCTTTGTAATCTCGCAATTGCGCATATCAGTGATGTAATATTCATGTAATATTGGATCACCTCTGGTGATAACTTTGTAATTGTACTCATATGTTGGAATGTATAATGCACCACTTGCTTTCGTACTCTGATTCTTGCCTGTACTGATGCTTAGAGTATATACGTGAGGGTATTTCTGACCTGCGTATATACGTCGCAGTAACGTCTCCGTATCCGCCGGATCGGGGCGTTACAGGATGGTATCAGAGCCTAGGCTCTACATCCTCAGTACGTCCAGACGGCAAATTAATGGTAAAGGAATTTTCAACTGGAATGCATGAGTCCTAGTTATACACTCCAACTACAAGTGCAGAGTTATCTATTTTTCTTGATCATTCTTCCTTTGATTCCTAATCCCTTCCATCTTTCCCCTGTTTTGGTTTTTCGAAACCTTTATACCAACTTAAGATATGGATATACTAGAGAGGTAGTGGCTAGTTCTGAATAAAGCTATTACATGATCTCTTCGGCTGACTCTATGGTACTCGGGTATTCTCAGGATTGATCCTAATCGGATTATCTTTCAGAAGTCAATAGTGAAAAACACCTAGAGGGGGGGTGAATAGGTGTGATTGCTAATCTAAAAATTTTAACACTCTAAATGTGGAACCTAAAATCAAGTGAGGCTCAACTTAGTACAATTCAACAAGTGTAGCCGAATTCCCCTTGCGAGGCTCTGGACTAAACTCCTCTTGATTCCCCTTGATATGGGTTGAGGCGCTATGTGAAGCTCTTGTTGGATGAGTACGGGATTGGCACACACAAGTATGAAATGGATAATATGAAGAAAGATGCAAACACAATGATATATGGCAAGAATTACAAGCAAGCAAATAGTAGCACAAGAGAATTAAACAATATCACAAGTATGCAATAGAAAGCAATAAGGAGCTTTTGAAAAGTAAAGCAAGAATTAGACGCAAAGGCAATCGCAAACAAAGTGATTTGTTTCGAGGTTCGAGCCACCGCTCTACTCCCCGCCTTCACCTCCGTGAAGGGTTTCCACTATCCACCGAGGACGCCTTTACAATTTGGTCTACCGAAGACCGAGCACCGAGCTCCACCGAGTACAAAGGACCTCTACCGAAGAGGTTGCTCCACAAGGAAAGGATTACAAGAACAAAGTGATCACAACAAGATCACTACACTCTTTCTCAAACTCTTTTACAAACACTCTCACTTCAATTACAACTTCACTATAGAATGAGTATTGGATTTTTGGCTCTATGAAGTGTGGTGAGAAAAACTTCAGTTGTAGAGTGATATTAGTAATCAAACACAACTGAAAAACAAGCTCAAAAAGAATTGGAATGAAAGCTTTAAACTCTTTTCTTTTCTCTTTTGAAAACAATACAAACTTGAGGATTTTTCTTAGTAATATACAAGAGAGACTTCTCCTCTATTTATAGGGTTAAAAATAGGTTAAAAACAATTTCTTTTGGTCTTATTTTCTCTGAAAAAGACCTGAAAAACACTGAAAAAGTCTGCCAAGAAATCAGATAAAAAACAGATTTCAGAATAGCACAAAAGAGGAAAGAGCCGTTGGGATTTTGCAGGCCTGGCGGTCGACCGGTCCGGTCGACCGCCAGCCCAGCAGCAGAGAGCCGTTGGCTCCCGGTCGACGGTCCGGTCGACCGTCCCAAAAGAGGAAACACAGTTTCCTTCTTCCGGTCGACCGGTCCGGTCGACCGAAAAAACCCGAGAGCAATTTGCTCTCCGTCGGTCGACCGGTCCGGTCGACCGACAGACATGCACAAACAGTGCATGTCCAGACACATCGCCGGTCGACCGGGCCGGTCGACCGAAGTTGCCTGAAACAGAAAACTGGGCTGTTTTTGAGTTAGAAAAATTTTGAGAAATATTTTAAAAATACATATAGCTAAGTATTATGCAGAAAATAGTTTATACACATGTTATATACAAGATTTTCAAGATATAAAACTTTTGGTACATGTATATATAAACTAAGGCATAAAACTTAGAAATAACCATTTTCAAAACATAGGAAATATATGAAACAAATGTGTGTGCAAATCCTAGAGCCAAATTTCATATACTCAAACTTTAACATTCTATTTCTTACAATGATTCTAAGACTTCAAGATCTTCAATAGGCTTCTTCATATGATCTTCAACACTTGTTCCTTGAGCCCAATTGGAGTTGACTTGAGTCCAAATCCTTGTATTTGTGAGAGAAGACTTCTAGAATGAATAGAAATCTGAAACACACTTAAACAACAAATGTTATTAGTACAAATAACTAATATGTTTTGTAATCATCAAAATACACTAATCATGGGTGATTGTAACCTTGGGCCAACAATCTCCCCCTTTTGATGATGACAAAACATATAGGTTATTTAAATAAACATGGAAGAAGAGTTTGGAAAACTCCCCCTCAAACAATGCTATGTAAAAAGAATAACTATTAGTGAGATACATGAAGCATTGAAAACCCAATATTTTTGTCAAAAGCTTAAATACCAATTGAAATCAAACTTAATACAAATTAAACTTATACTTTTCGTTTTAAACTTATAGTAAATAAACTAAACTCAAACTATAAGCAAACTTATTTCTTTTTCAATAAAACACTTTAATTAAACATACTTTAATTAAACATATGAAATGAAACTCAAATAGTATCAAATGTATCAAACTAAACTAAACTTATTCTCCCCCTTTTTGTCATACATAAAAAAGGGTTAAAAGAAAAAGTATACCAATTGAAAAATTTTATTTTTAAGAATCCATAATGCAAACATTCAACTCACCACAAATAAAAGAAAATCTAGCATAATCAAGAGGTTTAGTAAAAATATCGGCGAGTTGAAAATCGGTAGAAACATAATCAATCTCAATATCACCTTTCTCATAATGATCTCTAAGAAAGTGATACCTAATGTCAATGTGTTTGGTTTTACTATGTTGATTTGCATTCTTTGTCATGTGAATAGTACTAGTATTATCACAAAATATTTTAACATGATCAAAGTGTAAATCATAGTCAAGGAGAGTATGTTTCATCCAAAGAACTTGTGCACAACAAGCTCCGGCCGCAACATACTCCGCCTCGGCGGTTGATAGGGCTACCGAATTTTGCTTTTTGGAAGACCAAGATATAAGACAATTACCTAAGAATTGACATGTTCCACTTGTGCTCTTCCTATCTACCCTACAACCCGCATAGTCGGCATCCGAAAAAACTCTTCATTTCAAATAATCCGGTTTTAGGATACCATAAACCCATTTCAATAGTGCCCTTAAGGTATCTAATTATGCGTTTAACCGCAATTATGTGAGATTCTTTAGGACAAGATTGAAAACGTGCACAAAGACAAACGGAAAACATAATATCCGGCCTACTAGCCGTCAAATAAAGCAAGCTACCAATCATGCTTCTATAAAGTTTAATGTCTACACTTTTACCTTGTTCATCCTTGTCAAGCTTTGTAGTTGTTGCCATGGGAGTTTTGCTTACTTTCGATGCTTCAAGCCCAAACCTTTTGATTAGTTCCTTTGTGTACTTGGCTTGATTGATGAAGATCCCATCCTTCTTTTGCTTGATTTGGAGTCCAAGGAAATAGTTGAGCTCCCCATCATAGACATTTCAAATTCATCCTTCATGCATGACTCAAAAGCTTTGCAAAGAGATTCATTAGTAGAACCAAAAATAATATCATCTACATAAATTTGCACAATAAGAATATCTTTTTCTACATGTTTAGTAAACAATGTTGTGTCAATTTTACCTTTCTTAAAACCATTTGAAATCAAAAATGAAGAAAGTCTTTCATACCAAGCCCTAGGGGCTTGTTTTAAACCATAAAGAGCTTTATCTAAT
Organism: Agave tequilana; assembly: GCA_038442645.1. NCBI lineage: Eukaryota > Viridiplantae > Streptophyta > Magnoliopsida > Asparagales > Asparagaceae > Agave > Agave tequilana. Next base: position 152,101 of record JAVJIF010007598.1, read on the forward strand.
TTAAAAACAAAATCCGGATGTGTAGGATCAACAAACCCGGGGGGTTGTTCAACATACACCTCCTCTTCAATAAATCCATTTAGAAAAGCACTTTTAACATCCATTTGAAATAATTTGAAATCTTTATATGAGGCAAATGCTAGTGTCATCCGTATGGCTTCAAGCCGTGCTACGGGTGCAAAGGTTTCTTCAAAATCGATTCCTTCGATTTGAGTGTAACCTTGGGCAACTAACCTAGCCTTGTTTCTAACTACATTACCCGATTCATCCAACTTGTTCTTAAAGATCCACTTAGTACCAATTGTTGGTCTATCGTGGGGCCTAGGAACAAGGTGCCAAACTTGGTTGCGCTCAAATTGATTGAGCTCCTCTTGCATGGCTAGCAACCAATATGAATCGGCCTCGGCTTCGAGCACATTTTTGGGTTCAATATGAGAAATGAATGCATAGTTACCACAATAGTCATGAAGTCTAGAGCGAGTGGTTACCCCTTTTGATACTTCACCTATGACGAGGTCCTTGGGATGATGTGGATTGTATCTCCAATCCTTTGGTAGTGGTTGAGTAGGCTCCACCTCATGTGTTTGATTTTCATTTCCTTGTGCCTCTTCCACTTTAGCTTTGCTTCCTTCATCATCCTTTGGTTTGTCTCCCATAGTAGAAGCATCCTCCAAGGTCACTTTCTCCAATCCTTCATCCAATGCATCTATTTCTACAACATTCTTAACAAACTTGTTAGATTCCTCAAACTTAACATGAATAGACTCTTCAATAGTCAATGATGATCTAATGAAAACTCTATAAGCCTTACTAGTGTTTGATTAACCTACAAAAATAGCCTCATAAGATTTAGGATCAAATTTTCCTAAATTATCTTTTGTGTTTAAAACAAAACATTTGCATCCAAAAACTTTGAAATAAGAAACATTTGGTTTTCTAGAAAAGTACATTTCAAAAGAAGTTTTAGTAGTATTTTTACATAAGAAAACACGATTTGATATGTAGCATGAAGTATTAACGGCCTCGGCCCACAAATAATGTGGTAGACCGTATTCACTAAGCATTGTCCTAGCCATCTCTTGTAATGTTCTATTTTTCCGTTCAACTACTCCATTTTGTTGTGGAGTTCTAGGACAAGATAGTTCATGCTTTATTCCATGTTCATCACAAAAAGTGGTAAAGGGTTGGTTAATGAATTCACCTCCTCTATCACTTCTTATTCTCAAAATCGAAACATCTTTTCTTTTTCAACTCTTTTCTTAAAAGTTTGGAAATACGAAAATGCTTGGCTTTTATGTTCAAGAAAGAAAACCCAAGTAAACCTTGAAAAATCGTCAACCAAAACATAAGCAAATCTATTCCCACTTAGACTTTTGGTTTGTGTAGGGCCAAAAAGATCCATATGGATTAACTCCAAAGGACGTGATGTCATGATATCCTTAATTGACTTGAAAGAAGACTTAGTTTGTTTCCCAAATTGACATGCATCACAAACTCGGTCCTTTTCAAAATTCAAGCAAGGAATACCTTTCACCATTTCCTTTGTGTTTAACCTAGAAATGTGATCAAAAGAAATATGCCCTAATCTCCTATGCCACAACCAAGAGTCATCATCGAGGGCTTTCAAACAAGTAATATTACAAGACATATTTAACATATCAATCATATAAACATTACTTTCACGAAAACCGGAAAATACACAAACATTAGAAGTTCTATCAATAACTTTACAAGCAACATTATCAAAAACAATATCAAAACCTTTATCACAAAGTTGACTAACACTCAAGAGATTATGCTTGAGGCCATCAACTAAAACTACATTTTCAATTTAAAGGAGAGGTGCCAAGTTTTACATTACCAATACCGATGATTTTACCCTTGGCGTCATCTCCGAAGGTGACGGTGCCACCTTCATGATATCTTGATAGGGTTGCAAAGTTGTTGATGTCCCAAGTCATGTGCCTTGAGCAACCGCTATCAAGATACCACAATCCTCTACGTCGTTGGGATTTGGAAAGTACCTACATCATTTAACATAATTGTTGATTTTGGTACCCAAACTTTCTTGGGTTCTTGAAAGTTAGTGCCTCGAACCCAAACATTTTGACGTGATACATTTAATCTATCATAGCAAAAATTGGCTAAGTGCCCTTTCCGTCCACAATGTGAACATGAGAACACTCTACCATACATGAATGCATGATGTGTATGTGTAGTGTGAGCATGTTTTGGGGTTTTGCCATGTTGTTTAGGTTGTGTAGCATGAACATGAACATGAGCATGAGCATTTTTCTTTGGGGCTTGTTTCTTAGGAAACATAGCCTCAATTTCTTTTTGTTAAATTCACAATCTTTCAAAACAACACTTAATGAGTCTAATCTTTCCTTAAGCATAGAAACTTCATTTGAATCAATTAGTGGGGCCTTACCTTTGCAAGAAATCTTATATTTTTCAAAATCATTTTTGGTAGTGGCCAAAGTGGAAACCAAATCATCTTTTTCTTTTGTAAGAGTGAAAACTTGAAGACTTAAAGATTCATTATCCTTTTTCATTTTAAGATACTTTTTCTTTAAGAAATCGTAGTTTTGTGACAACTCAACAAACGCCTCTTCTAACACATCCATAGAAAGTTCATTATCATGAGAAGGGGAAGAGGTTACCTTGCTTGTGCCTTCATTAGCCATGAAGCACATGTTGGCGGTGTCTATTTCTTCCTCGGATTCGGTCTCCGAATCCCAAGTTGCCTTCATAGCCTTCTTCTTGTAAGGCTTCTTTGAAGTGGAGGGCTTAGCTTTGTCCGGACACTCCGCCACAATGTGTCCGGGCTTTTGGCAATTGAAACAAGTGATTTTCCTTTCTTCTTTGCCTCCTTGCCATCTTCTTCTACCTTGGTACTTCGCCTTGTTGTACATCCTCCGGACGTTCTTTACAAGGAGTGAGAGCTCCTCATCATCTTCTTCTTCATCGTCTTCATCGGAGTGTGTAGCTTGACTCTTGAAGGCGATAGTCTTCTTTTGGAAGGAGCCATATCCTCCCTAGCTTTCCTTTCCATCTCATGGGTTTTGAGGTTCCCAATGAGACCTATAAGCTCCATCTCTTCATTGTCGTTGAGTTCCTTCAAGGTTGTTACTTTAACTTCCCATGAAGGAGGAAGTGCACGGATGATCTTCCTTACTCTTTGATCATTGTTGATATCTTCACCTAAAGAAGAGAGTCCATTAGTAATCTTGGTAAATCTTGTAACCATATCATCTATGGTTTCATTTTCTTGCATGCTAAATGTTTCATATTGGGACCGAAGAAGGTCAATCTTAGCCTTCTTTACTTGTGAAGTCCCCTCATGTGTGACTATCAAATGTGACCAAATCTCATATGCGAATTTGCAATGGATAACCCTAGAAATGTCATCATCATTAAGGGCTTGTAGAAGTGCATAGTGAGCTTTGGCATTGGCATCGAATTCCTTAGTCTTTATTTCGGACCAAGTGGATTCGTCACCGGGGGGTACACTAAAGGACTTAGTCACGGCTTTTGTAACTCGGCTACCTAGAGATTGCAAAAACACGGTCATCTTAACTTTCCATATGGGAAAGTTAAGTCCATCAAACTTAGGAGGGGTCTTAATTCCATCGGCCATTTTTACTATATGAATATGAATGAAATGATTAGCAAACTAGGATCTTCTCTAAGGTTGTTAACCAAATCCTAGAGTCCAAGCCCTGATACCAATTGAAAAACACCTAGAGGGGGGGTGAATAGGTGTGATTGCTAATCTAAAAATTTTAACACTCTAAATGTGGAACCTAAAATCAAGTGAGGCTCAACTTAGTACAATTCAACAAGTGTAGCCAAATTCCCCTTGCGAGGCTCTGGACTAAACTCCTCTTGATTCCCCTTGATATGGGTTGAGGCGCTATGTGAAGCTCTTGTTGGATGAGTACGGGATTGGCACACACAAGTATGAAATGGATAATATGAAGAAAGATGCAAACACAATGATATATGGCAAGAATTACAAGCAAGCAAATAGTAGCACAAGAGAATTAAACAATATCACAGTATGCAATAGAAAGCAATAAGGAGCTATTGAAAAGTAAAGCAAGAATTAGACGCAAAGGCAATCGCAAACAAAGTGATTTGTTTCGAGGTTCGAGCCACCGCTCTACTCCCCGCCTTCACCTCCGTGAAGGGTTTCCACTATCCACCGAGGACGCCTTTACAATTTGGTCTACCGAAGACCGAGCACCGAGCTCCACCGAGTACAAAGGACCTCTACCGAAGAGGTTGCTCCACAAGGAAAGGATTACAAGAACAAAGTGATCACAACAAGATCACTACACTCTTTCTCAAACTCTTTTACAAACACTCTCACTTCAATTACAACTTCACTATAGAATGAGTATTAGATTTTTGGCTCTATGAAGTGTGGTGAGAAAAACTTCAGTTGTAGAGTGATATTAGTAATCAAACACAACTGAAAAACAAGCTCAAAAAGAATTGGAATGAAAGCTTTAAACTCTTTTCTTTTCTCTTTTGAAAACAATACAAACTTGAGGATTTTTCTTAGTAATATACAAGAGAGACTTCTCCTCTATTTATAGGGTTAAAAATAGGTTAAAAACAATTTCTTTTGGTCTTATTTTCTCTGAAAAAGACCTGAAAAACACTGAAAAAGTCTGCCAAGAAATCAGATAAAAAACAGATTTCAGAATAGCACAAAAGAGGAAAGAGCCGTTGGGATTTTGCAGGCCTGGCGGTCGACCGGTCCGGTCGACCGCCAGCCCAGCAGCAGAGAGCCGTTGGCTCCCGGTCGACCGGTCCGGTCGACCGTCCCAAAAGAGGAAACACAGTTTCCTTCTTCCGGTCGACCGGTCCGGTCGACCGAAAAAACCCGAGAGCAATTTGCTCTCCGTCGGTCGACCGGTCCGGTCGACCGACAGACATGCACAAACAGTGCATGTCCAGACACATCGCCGGTCGACCGGGCCGGTCGACCGAAGTTGCCTGAAACAGAAAACTGGGCTGTTTTTGAGTTAGAAAAATTTTGAGAAATATTTTAAAAATACATATAGCTAAGTATTATGCAGAAAATAGTTTATACACATGTTATATACAAGATTTTCAAGATATAAAACTTTGGTACATGTATATATAAACTAAGGCATAAAACTTAGAAATAACCATTTTCAAAACATAGGAAATATATGAAACAAATGTGTGTGCAAATCCTAGAGCCAAATTTCATATACTCAAACTTTAACATTCTATTTCTTACAATGATTCTAAGACTTCAAGATCTTCAATAGGCTTCTTCATATGATCTTCAACACTTGTTCCTTGAGCCCAATTGGAGTTGACTTGAGTCCAAATCCTTGTATTTGTGAGAGAAGACTTCTAGAATGAATAGAAATCTGAAACACACTTAAACAACAAATGTTATTAGCACAAATAACTAATATGTTTTGTAATCATCAAAATACACTAATCATGGGTGATTGTAACCTTGGGCCAACAAATAGTCGGAATTCTCTACGGATATCTACATTCTCGGCTATATCTTTCAGAGTGATTGATGCCTGGTATTCGGAATTATCAATTATCGGTCTTCTTTATTATGCTCAGGACTATCAGGGTTTCCTTTATCTTCAGTATGCTGGTTTATTCTCTGAGAGCTATCAAGTATGCAGTACAGCGGGAATTCTATTACAAAGCAATGATATCTGATCAGTATTATTCGGAATCGTTCGGAAATTTATACAGCAAGAAGTGTAGAGGATATCTATATTCTGATCATTGTTCAGTCAACTTGAGAGCCCTACCTATGGTGCTTCATATCTTAATTGGTATAATTCCCGTCCTTGTCCTCTTTGTGTTCATTTACCCCTTATCGAAATTGCGAGGACGCAATTTTTTGTAAGGTGGATGGAATGTAACACCCCGCTCTCAGAATACGTACTTAGTTGCGTATTCAGATTTTTAATCATATTTTTCGATTTACTTCCTGTATTTGTTTCGTATTATGAATTATTTATATGATCGTTTTGTCTTGGATCCGGATTCACGGACTCAGAGTCTGCCCTAGTCTGAACCGAGGACCCGATCCTAGGGTATTACTCGATTTGGTCTTTCTGATATTTAGATTTGACCGATTTTAGTTTTAAACATCGTTTTCCAATATTTTAGATTTTCTATGATTTTCTGGAATTTTCCTGAATTAAATTGAAAATCTTCAAAACCGGTGTCGACCAGTGCCGCTGACCGATTCCCGGATTTTTAATTTACAAACGGATTGGAATTACTAGAAGTGTCTTTTTTACATTATTTCTTAAAATCACATTTTCTATCTAAATACTTTTTCTGAGGATTTTATGAATTTATGAAAATTCCACCGGATTAGGTGTCGGCCAGTATCGCTGGTTGATTCCAAGATTTTTAGTTTACAACCGGAATTGAATTTCTAAATTCCGCTTTCACTTTACTTCTTAAAATCATATTTTAATCTTTAATACATTTTCTGGAATTTTTCAGAATTTATCAAAATCCGGCCGACCCGGTGTAGACCGGTATCGGCGGTTGACTTCCGGATTTTTAATTTGAAAATGGGATTTTATTTCTGAAAATCGATTTCACCATGTACCTTAAAATAATATTTATTATTTTTAAAAAATTTTCGAGACCTTTCCGGATCAGTCCAATTTTCCAGTATTTTCGATGTTTTGGGATTTTCCCAGATCCGGAATATCATCTAACTTATTTTTCTTTTTCTTTCCTTTCTCATTTTCCCATCCACTCCCTTTTCCTCTATATTCCTTTTTTCTTTTCTTTTTCCCCAAAAATTCCTCCACCACACAACCCTCCAAAATATCTTCTCCTTTTTCTTTTTTATTTTCTTTTCCTTTTCCTTTTCCTTTTCCTTTTCCTTTTCTTTTTTCTTTCTTTTTTCTCTTTCTTTCCTTCTTTCTTCTCCTTCCCCTGGCGCCAGCGACCGCACCTCCTCCTCTTCCTTCTTCTTCCCCCAAATTCTCTCCCTCTCTCCCTTCACCTCCTAATCTCTCTCTCAATTCTCTCTCTCTCTCTATCTCCTCCTCTTTCTTCTCCACTCCTCAATTTCTCCCACCTCTCTCTCTTTTCCTTCCCCGAGATCCGGCCACGACCACCACCACCGCCGGCGAGACCCCCCAACTCCGGCGAACTCCTTTCTTCTCCTCCTCTCTTTTTCTTTTTTCTTTCTTTTTCTTTTCCTTTTCTTCTTCCTCTTTTCTTCCTTTTCTTTTCCTTCTTTTCTTCCTTTTCCCTCTCCCTCCCCTTTTGGGGTGGCCGGCGCCACCCCTGTCCGCCGGTGGCGCGCGCCGCCCTGGCGCCGCCATCAGGCCGTGCGCCCCCAGAAGGGGGCGCTGTTCGTGAGCAGGGGGGCAGCAGCCCCCCTGCTGTTTTCTCTCCCCCCTCTTTGGGGTGGCCGGCGTGGCCACCCCTGGCCGGCGGCCACCGGAGGGCCGCCGGCGCCGGCCCAGGCGAGGCCACGGCCAGGCCTCCTGGCCTGGCCGTGAGCTGTGAGAGGAGGGCAACAGCCCCCCTTCTCTCTCTCATCTCTCTCCTGAATTCTCTCTCTCTCTCCTGTCCTCTCTCTCTCCTGCCCTCTTCTCTCTCTTCTCTCATTACAATCTCTCTCTCTCTCAAGATTCTCTCTCCTCTCTCTAACTCTCTCTTTCTCTCTCTAGATCTCCCCCTCTAGTTCTCCCTTTCTCTCTCTAGATTTTCTCTAAAGATCTTCCTTTCTCTCTCTCTTTCTCTCTCTCTCTCTCTAACTCCTTCTCTCTCCTCTTCACTTTCTCTCTACTTCACTTTCTCTCTCTAAAAATATTTATATATTATTATATTTTTGGCGCGTGCGCGAGTTCCATGGATTTCGGACTTTTCGGCATTCCAGTGATTTAGGCGAGTGTCCTCGCCTCCATTTGGGTTTCCCCGCTTTGTCGGGTCGACATGTATTTTATTCCATGTTTAAATGTATTTTGCATTGGGCTGGGACCCTGTATTTGTGTATGGCCGAGTGTCAATGACTGGACATGTATTGCTCTGTGACGAATGCTTGTTAGGGTAGTTTAATTCTTGTACATATACCATGCCTGTGTTGTATTTTACTGCTTTATACCATGCGTGGCCGACCCTTCGTGGTCGTTGGACTCTGGGTTTCTGCCCACTCCTGGGATGGCTGGTAGCCACCGAGAGTGCGCTTAAACCCCGAGCGTTCTTGGTTCCTCCGTCCTTCAGCCTCCGGTCTCTCACTATCTCGAAAGGGAAGTGATTGGGACCGTCAGGTCTCTCCGTCCTTCGGCCTCCGGTCTTTCACTATCTCAAAAGGGAAGTGATTGGGACCGTCAGGTCTCTCCGTCCTTCAGCCTCCGGTCTCTCACTATCTCGAAAGAGAAGTGAGTTGAGACCGTCAGGTCTCTCAGCTCCACCTGGTTATCATGATCAGCGTTCAGCGCTTTACCACTAGATTCGTCTAGGCGAGATGCTGCCGGATTTTCTACTCGCACTTTAAGTCGAGTGGTCCCGGTAATCTTACCAGACGCTCCAGTGTTAAGTACTGTTTGCTATCTTTACTTCCAGCTTGCTCAGTTCCGCTTGGTTGTGCTCAGCTACTACTCTATGACATGCCATGTATTTACCTGATATGTTAACACTTGACATGCTTTACTTAATACATGTCAATTGCATGCAAATATCTCACACCAGTCTATCTCACTTGTCAAATGATATGTTATCACCAGACCTGCTACTACTTGGCAAGGCCCCTTGTTATGACATGACTTGCCACCGGACTAATATCAATCTCTTGACATGATTGGTCACCTGCCAAATATCGTCCTCCTATCATGCTATCACTTGACTCCCGGCATGATATACTTGACTCTCATAGTTATCACGATAACGGGAATGATGACCTGACATCTTGATTACATCTTGATATATTATAGTACATACTGTACTCCTGAGATACCTGTATTCCTGATATTCCTGACTGGTTCCTGCTCATTCCCGAAATCTGATAATTATCTAATAAACCGTAAAATGAGACAACTTGCATCGGGTCGGGGGAAACTTGCGGCTATCAATACATGTTCGTGTTTACAGTGGTACTAGGCATGTTGTGCAACTAAAACTTCCGGTCTGACCTGTGGGCCTCCTGGCGACCGAGGGGAGTGCTGGCTCCCTCCTTCTTGGTACCATCTTGATAAGGGCATCCTATAAGACCCTCCTGATCGCCTTGCGGCAGGTTCCGTCCACCAAGCAACGGAACAATCCTGGGCCGTGGTCCCGGGTATGTACGGGACCCACTGTAAACATTGTTCGTTGATACCCCCGTTGGTTTCCAATAACAACCTTGCTTTACTCAGATGTGGATATATGTGTGCTGGGACGCTAGTTCACATATCTAGACATCAGGGTAGGATGAGTAATAATAATAATAATAAAAGATGCCAGCTATGGACCTGTGGTATGCTTTGTCATGATTGGTTGTATCGGATTTTACTTCGGATTTCCGGTTTTATGATTATTATACTATACTTGCTTACACCCGGTTTCACCACCTGTATTCTATTCCACCAGTCTCCTGTTCTTATCTTATCATACCATGAGTACTTCCTGTTTGATATCACTTGTTCTATGTCTACTTGCTCCTGCATACTTATGCTCACGACACGGTTTTCAATGCATGATTATGATTCGATTTTATCGTTACACGTGTGCTTATCTTTGCTCGCCACTTGGCATTCGTATCACCACTCGCCTGGGGAGTTCTATCTGACTCCCCTGGATCCTCATGTCCAGGTCATGGAGCTTGGAGCGTGTGAATTCCCCCAGTTGCTGATTAGAGTGGCGCAGCTGAAGCATGGATCCCCAGCAGACCATCTGGAGCCTTATCCTTCCAGGCCCCCTGTGTGCCTCTCGAGTTTTCCTTTTGTAAACTCGTGAGTGCCTGGGTACTGTTCATACTTGTACATCTCTTTGTAATCTCGCAATTGCGCATATCAGTGATGTAATATTCATGTAATATTGGATCACCTCTGGTGATAACTTTGTAATTGTACTCATATGTTGGAATGTATAATGCACCACTTGCTTCCGTACTCTGATTCTTACCTGTACTGATGCTTAGCGTATATACGTGAGGGTATTTCTGACCTGCGTATATACGTCACAGTAACGTCTCCGTATCCGCCGGATCGGGGCGTTACAATACATGAACTAAAAGAAAATTACGCTGGATCGGGCACGCGGGTCAGCTTTCTCCACTCATTCCTATCAAGCAATATGCATTCATTAAGACCTTTAGCCTCTATATCTTGTCATATCACCTCCATCCATATTTTCTTCGATCTCTCATGCGTTCATTTAACTTGCCCTAATTTGATACGTTTTAATCGCCGGACTGGCGCATCTGTAGGTCGCCCATGACCAAACCATTGTAGGTGGTTTTCTCACATCTTCTCTTCTATCGGGCTACGCCTATTTTAGTATGAATATCCTCATTTCTCACCTTATCTCTTCTCGTATTACCACACATGCAACAAAGCATGCACATCTCTACTGCACTCATCTTTTGGGCATGATATCTCTTTACAGCCCAACATTCTATGACATATAACAAAGCTCGCGTAATAACAGTCCGATAAAACTTGCCCTTTAGTCATAACAGAATGTTACGGTCGCATAAAACTCCTGTTGTGCTCCTCTATTTCAACCAGCCGACTTGGATCCTATGGTTGACATCACTATTGATCTCCCCATCTTTTTGGATAATAGAACTCAAGTACTTAAAATGACTGCTTATTGGTATTCCTTGTCCGTCTAGTATCACAATACTATAATCTCAGATTTCCTGTTTACCGAATTTGCACTCCATATACACTATTCTGACCCTACTTAATTTAAAACCTCAAGATTCTAGAGTTTGCCTCCAAAGCTCCATTTGGCATTTACCCCAGCTCTCATCTCATCGACTAGGACAATATCATCAGCAAATAACATACATCAAGGTATCTCATCCTGAATAGCTCTAGTAAGCCCATCTATTACTATGACAAATAAGAATGGACTCAATTTAGATCCTTGATGCAATCCAATTGTGATAGAAAAATCACTTGTTATGCCTCCACAAGTTCTGACATTTGTCACTACTCCATCGTATATGTCCTTGATTTTGTCAATATAATTGATGGGAACTACCTTTTTCATCAATGTCCACTATAATACATCTATTGTCACCTTATCATAAACTTTTTCTGAATCAATAAAGACCATATGCAAATTTCTTCTCCACTCTCGAAATTGCTCTATAAGTTGATGAAGCAAATGAATAGCCTCTGTTATCGATCCCCCGGTATGAACCCAAACTGATTCTCTGATATTTTAACATTGTGCCTTAATATGTGTTTAGTTACCTTTTTCAAAGCTTCATGATATGACACATGATTTTTATTCCACGATAGTTTGAAAAACTCTAAGTATCACCCTTGTTTTTATAAAGGGGTACTAGGGTACTCTTTCCTCACTCATTTGGCATATTTTTAGTTAACCAGATCTTGTTAAAGAGGTTTGTCAGCTATCTCACGCCCATCTCTCCTAAGAATCTCCATACCTCAATAAGAATTCCATCCGGGCCAACAGCTTTCCTTGACTTCATCCTCTTCAAGGTCTCTTTAACTTCTGATTCGCTAATTCTGCGCATATAATTATGGTTCATATCCTGATACAAAATCGTGAGTATAACTATCATTGAACAATCTGTCAAAATACTCTCTCTATCTTTCTTTAATTTTTTTCATCTCGAACTAAAATCTTCTAATTCTCATCTTTGGCACACCTCATAGTACATAAGTCTTAGTCTTTATCTCCCTTATTCGAGCAATTTATGTATATAGGTGTGTGTGTGTGTGTGGTCTATATATATATATATATATATATATATATATATATATATATATAATAATATATGTATGTATATATATGTATGTATATATATGTATGTGTGTGTGTGTATCCTTTTCAACCTCTTTGGTGTCCAACTTCTCATATACTTTTTTATACACTTTAGTTCTTGCATTCTGAACAGCTTTCTTAGCCTCCTTCTTGGCTAGCTTATACCTCTCAAAACTCACTCCATCACAATTTTTCTTCAAATCTCTGTAAGGGTCTCGTTTGATTTTAATGTCACCTTTTACCTCTTCATTCCACCATGATATGTCCTTACGCGGTGGAGCACCACCCCACGACTTACCAAGTACATTTTTAGCTACTCTTTTAATGCAGCTAGCAATGTTGTTCCATATTGTATTTGGATTATCTTAGGCTTTCCAATCTGCTTCATATACCACTCGCTATAAAGACTCCTTGGTTACCTTTTTAGCTGCCACCACTTAATCTTAGGATCTAACTTACGTTTAATTTTTCTAAATCTCCTTCTAATCTGAACATTTAAAACTAAAATTATGTGTTGGGTTACTATACTCTCACCCGGTACTACCTTACAATTGATGCAACTACCTCTATCTACTCTCTTAGTTAAAAAGAAATCCATTTGGCTAACACTTGATCCACTTCTAAAAGTGATCAAGTGAGACTCTCTCTTACTAAACCAAGTATTCGCTAAGATCAAATCATAGGACAAACAAAATTTAGAATCGAGTTACCTGGTTTATTTCTTGTCCCAAAACTAAATTCTCCATATACATTATCAAACCCATAATGACTAGTTCTTACATACTCATTGAGGTCACCGCCTATGAAAACTTTTTTCTAATGAGTATCCCTTACACTATCTCATCTAAATCCACCCAAAATGACGCTTACTAGACTCATCAAATTCTACTTGCGGTTCATAGACACTGCTAACATAAAAAATCTCTCTACCTAAAATAAATTTAACTTGTAAAATCCTATCACCCTTCCTCCCAACCTCTACTACATCCTCAAGCAATTATTTATTTATGATCACACCTACCTCATTATATTTCTATCTCTACCAGTATACTAAATTTTATAACCCCAATGCTCTATAATTCTACCTTTTTCATCACCCACTTAGTCTCCTGCACATACAAAATACTAAATATTCCTTCTAATTATAGCATCAACTAACTCTGTTAATCTACCTGTAAAAGAACCTATGTTCCATGATGCTAATCTAATCATATATTCATGAGCTAATTTCTTTACCCTCACCCACTCATAAAAGTGTACTCATTGATCACATTCGGGCGTCGATGTGGCACGTCATTTTTGAACGACGACCTAGTAACCCTTACCCTCTTTTCACTACATTCAGACTTCAATATAGCAAGTCGCTCAATAGGGAACGCCCCACCAAAATTTAGTTTTTGGTCATGTTTATAGTATGTGACAATATTTTACGTTAGTTGTCACAAGCCTGCTACAACTCTCCTCCTTTATCCTGACTTGGGACAGGGCAGTGAACGATGCACTTGCAAAGTATTGTAATACCTAAGAAACACTAATCAAACTATTTAACTAAAACTCCCGAAGTAATATTGTAATATCTTTAATCCCATTAAATCAAAACTCATCTGTAAACTTCTCTCCTTATTAATGTAATGGTTTATTTATGAAATCTCTTCTTAACATTATACTCTACAAAATCTCATAAAAGAATTATTATTTCAATTATTATACCTATTTTGTAGAGAGTTTTAGTAGTAAGAGAAAAAAGGAGGCAAAGAGAGGAGAGGATGCCACAAAACTTCAAGTTATGTGGACTATTATTTATATTATTCATTCTAGGTTTGGAAATATCTTAGGATACAATCTAACTATAGATCTCTAATAGTGCATCAAAGATTCCTATTTCTAATTTAACACAATCACATAATTAAGTAATATTTACAACACCCTTTTGAGTATGTAAAATTAACTAGTAGTCACATCAGAATCTCGAAAATGCATATATTGATGAAGTCAGATCGTGTGGTTCATGAGCAGAACGTATGTCTCTTGGGATAAAAAGAATGCTACACCATCTTGCCCAGAAAAACCCAATGGCAGCATGATAACAAAACACAGGGTATGACCATCCAATGAAGGTACCTCGTTAAAACCATGTCGGGTAACAAAAACCCAATGGGAAAAAATATGCCTTATCGAGGGAAAAAGAGTATAATAAGGTCAAGTGAGTACACTTCTGGATACTCCTCCTGAGTTTAATATATCTCCCCCTGAGGACTACATACGCGGTAATTCAGATAACTTTTCAATCCAATACCTCGAACATGTTTCTGAAAGGTAGCTTTCGGTAGCGATGGGGTGCATAGATCTACTAAGTTGTCTTGAGATCAGATATGCTTAACTTCAATCTCTTGATGCTCTTGCTATGGTGTAGAAAAAAAAATATCATTTCTTTATCTGGTTGATGCAGGCATCATTATCTTCATGGATAGTTATCGGTGCATTATTGATAAAAGATAACCTACTAGTACTTTGAATATACTCAATAACAGCCCTTAATAAAACACATTCACGAGTCGTGAACGGCAATGAGTTTGGCATGATGCGAAGAAGTGACAACTAAAATCTATTTCATAGACCTCCAAGATATCATCATTTTTCCAGTGGTAAAGACATAACCAGTTTGAGAACATGTCTTGTATGGGTCAGATATATAACTAGCATCAGCATAACCTATAAGGCAAACATCTTTCTGAGGCTCATGGGAGTTTACATTATTCTGAGATGCATATGGACAGAATAAGCCCATATCCAAAGTACCTTTAAGGTAACAAAATATGTCTCTGATGCCATTCCAGTGGCGGTGGCGCAAAGCTATATCTAGCTTACAGGTTCACAATAAACGAGATGTCTGGTCTACTGCATTCAACCAAGTACAATAAAGCACCAATTGCACTCAGATATGAAACTTGGGGCTTTAATACTTCTTCCTCCTCCTCTTTTAGACGGA